>PISX010011153.1:0-66726 GCA_004024625.1 Mellivora capensis
AAAAAAAAAAAAAAAATCTATTGTGCTACAGTTGTCAGAGTGATCCTGTTAAAGTATAATCACTTCTTGTCTGCCATTTTGTTTTTTTGTTGTTGTAGTGGTGATGGTGGTGCTTTTCTTTCTTTCTTTCTTTCTTTCTTTCTTTCTTTCTTTCTTTCTTTCTTTCTTTCTTTCTTTTTTTTTTTTTTGCTTTACCTCTTTTAATAGCATCCCCTCTCCCTGGTAGTGAGAGCCAAAGTCCTGACAATGCCCTATGCAATTTGATCTCATTTCCTCCTCTCTGATGTATGCTGTATCACCTGATACCAACTCCTTCTGATGTCCCTTCTTCACTCTGCTCTGGGGATGTAGTTCTTCCAATACTTCAGGTACTCTCTTGGCCAGAGCCTATGTACTGAATGTGCCTTCTGTCAGAATTTTTCTGCCTCCATATGTCTCTCATCTCCTTCAGGTCTTCTTAGATGTCCCTTCTCAGTGGGGTCTTTCCCAACAATCTTACATAAAATTTCAACCTCCTACCTCTCCTGGGTTTCCCACAATGCCCTTCATTGCCTTGCTTGATTTTTCTCCATACCATTTAATACCACATGCTGTAGGATGTATCTCATTTGTTTGTTTGTTCATTTGTTTGTTCAGGGAAATACAAACTTTATGGAGACAGGGCTTTTTCCCAGCACCTGGAATAGTGCCTGGAACATAGTAAGCTCAATACATCCTTGTTGAGTGAATGAAAGAGTTTATTAGATGCTCTCTCTAATTCTATTGAGATAATCATATGATCTTTCCTCCTTAAGTGCTAACATAGTGATTCGTATAGACAGGTTTTTTAATCTGAAAATAACCTTACAATTTTGGGAGGAAATACAACCTGATCATCTGGTATTATCTTTTAAATTAATTGCTAGATTCAAGTTGCCAGTGTTTTCTTTAGGATATTTCAGTCTAAGTTCACTAGTGATATCGCCATTTCTTCTGCACTGCCTTTGGTATAAAAGTTGTACCTGCCTCATAAAACTAGTTTTTCCAGTCTCTGTAAGAATTTGTATGCAATTGGACCAAGAAATAATTAGAAATTTGTTCATAACTCACCTGTTACAATATATAGGCCTATTTTTGGGTGTGTGTGGAAGTACTGTGGATTGTTGACTCCCTTTTTTTAATTAATGAATTTATTAGTTTTTAAAAGTTTTTCTTTGATTTAGTTTGGGTAAACTTTTATATATATGTGATTGTGTGGGTGTGTATATATGTATGTATATCTATGTACGTGTGTATATGTATATGTAAATGTATATGTATATATGGAATTTGTGTACTTCATTTAAAATCTGCATTTATTTGGATAAAGTTATTCATAATAGTCTCTTTTTAATCTCTACTGATACATCTGTAAAGATGTCTACCTTTTCATTCTTAACATTTTTGGGGAAGGCTTTTCTCTTGGACTCTTCATCAGTCTTGTTAGAAGTTTGCCAATTCTATTAGTATTTTCCAAGAGCCAAGAGCCAACTTTTAGTTCACTGATCCTTTTTCTCTGATTTGTTTACCTTATTTTTATTCTTATTTTATTATTTTATTTCTATCTTTTTTACTTTTACTGTTTTGTTCCTTTTCTGACATATTAAGTTGAAATCTCAATGAATTTTAAACTTTTCTTCTTTTCTAACAAACGAAATAATACAATTTTCATAGGTATTATTTTCCTTATAATTCAGTTCTGTGTGTTCTCTAATTGTCATTTTGATGTTTTCTTTTAGTCTGAATTTTCTAGAAAATTTCTTGATTTCCACAGACATTTAAAAAATTATCTTTCTGGGCACCTGGGTGGCTCAGTGGGTTAAAACCTCTGCCTTTGGCTCAGGTCATGATCTCAGGGTCCTGGGATTGAGCCCCGCATTGGGCTCTCTGCTCAGCAGGGAACCTGCTTCCCCCTCTCTCTGCCTGCTTCTCTGCCTACTTCTGCTCTCTCTGTGTCAAATAAATAAATAAATAAAATCTTTAAAAAAATTATCTTTGTAATTGTCAATTTAAAATAACGTTATGGAGGCGCCTGGGTGGCTCAGTGGGTTAAATAAAGCCTCTGCCTTCAGCTCAGGTCATGGTCCCAGGGTCCTGGGATCAAGCCCCGCATTGGGCTCTCTGTTCAGTGGGGAGCCTGCTTCCTCCTGTCTCTGCCTGCCTCTCTGCCTACTTGTGGTCTCTGTCAAATAAATAAAAATAAAATCTTTAATAAAATAACGTAATGGTCCAAGGACACCTGGGTGGCTCTGTCGGTTAAGTGGCTTCCTTCAGCTCAGATCATGATCCTGGTGTCCTGGGATTGACTCCCACATCCGGCTCCTTGCTCATCAGGGAGCCTGCTTCTTCCTCTGCCTCTGCCTGCCACTCTGCCTGCCTGTGCTCATTCTCTCGCTCTCTCTCTCTCTGACAAATAAATAAATAAAATCTTAAAAAAAAATAACGTTATGGCCCATATGAACACAATTATTAAAAATTGTTGAACTTACTTTATAGATAGCAAGTGGTCAATTTTTTCAAGATGTATTTATTTACTTGAGAGAGAGGGAGAGAGCAAGCGAGGGTAGTGGCAAAGGGAGAGGGAGAGATTGACCCTCAAGCTGACTCCCAGCTAAGCAGAGAACGTGATGTGGGGCTGGATCTCACAACCCGGAGCTGAAACCAAGAGTCAGATGCTTAACCGGCTGAGCCTCCTAGGCACCCCTGTTGACTTCTGCTTTTAAATTTAAAGCTGTGCTTTATTTTAGATGTGTGCATATTTAAAATCTTTATATCATTTTGGTGAAATGACCCTATTAATTATGAAGTTGCAATCCTTTTTTCTATTAATGCTTTTTGCTTTAAAGATTATCTGATATTAATATAGCTATACCTTGCAAAATGGTATATTTATAGTTCTTCTGTTATAGAGGAAAAATTGGCAGTGACAAGAATGTTTAACAACTGGACATTAGATATACAAAAGATAATATATTCATATTTTGGAACACTATGCATCTATATCAAATGGTGTTATACATTATAAGCTCCATTAAGAAAAAAGAAAACTTGAAAATACCTTGTATTATATTAGTACTATTTTTGTACCTTCTAGAAACATATGGGAATGTATGTACAGCAAATAACCTGATAGCAACTAGAATGTAATTTTGGTTACATTTGGTGCAGGAATTATAAATTGTTTATAATTTTTTTTGTTTTCTTTAAAAAATATATTTCTGTATCAGGAGTTAATTATTTGTTTTAAATAATGACATGCATTACTTTTATTAATAGAAATACAATATATCCTATTATTTGAAAAAAGGGTCTCCCCCATTATTCTGTAGTTTATAAATAAGAATTTTAGCTAGAGAAACCCTTACTCTTCAGGAATTATATTTTCAAAATGCTCTTAGTGCTTTCTTAGATGTTGTGTCAATTTTTTTTTTGAGTTTTTAAAATTTATTTGACACAGAGAGCGAGAGACATCACAAGTAGGCAGAGAGGCAGGCAGAGAGAAGGGGGAAACAGGCTCCCCGCCGAGCAGAGAGCCAGATGTGGGGCTCGATCCCAGCACCCTTAGACCAAGACCTGAGCCGAAGGCAGAGGCTTTAACCCACTGAGCCACCCAGACACCCCAGATGCTGTGTCAATTTTTATTTTTTATTTTTATTAAGAAATTTTTTATTGGGGTAAAGTACATGTAATCTTTGCCATTTTAACCATTTTATTCATTTTATTTTATTATTTTAAGTAATCTCCAACCACATCATGACTACTCTGAGTTATGTAAATTTTAATTTGTAAAAGAATAAGAATAAGAAAAAGTTGCATCCAACTTTTTCTCAACAACTGTAATCATAAACTCAGGATGGAAATGTAAAATAATGACTTTCACAAAATCATGTTATACGATTTTCTATTTCAAACTGGTATATTTTAGGAGGGCAGAGAGGAGGATAGAAGTTTAGAAGTTCAAATGTAACTTTCTTTTGGAACGGTGAATGAGTAGAGAAAAATCCCTTCAAGTGTGACCAGCTGGATGAGCAGTTGTATGTAGAATAGATTCTTTCCTTCGTCCCCCTCAGAGATCAGCGGATGAGCAGCAGGAACGTAGCAATGGTACAAAACTGTCAGTTGGTGGCGCTAGAATCCTATGCAATTCGAATATGCTCAGGCAGCAGATTTGGGAAAAATGATTTTATGACAAAATTTAAGACTAATACCCCCAACTGCCAAATACAGGGATACATAACCTTTCAAGAAAACTTTTTGGGTTTTTTTTTTCTTGATTATGATAGAGTTTAAGTAAACACCAAACTTATTGGGCATGAGGGTCTTTTGCTTGTCGCAGTCAATAAATTGCAGTCTTTTCATCAAGCTGAATTCCACACTATGTATAAGCCCCCAACCCCAGGAGTCAGTGACATAGATATATCATCTACTGATTCAGTGACATCTTAGCACATTTCATACGGCCCCTAAAAGCCCACAATCATTTCACTTGCTCTGTCAATTGCTGCAAAATCAAAATGGGCTTTTAGGTAGCTTCATGATGCCTGGAACAAAATGGTCAATAGATGTTACACAAGTGTCTGTTGATAGCCTTTGGGATTCGCTGGGCATGCTGGAGATTTTAGGGCCACTCTAAATATTGACCAAGTCCTTAAGATGAAATTTTAGAGTGGTCATTAAATACAGGCTACTGTAGACTTGGGAAATCCTTTATAGGAATGAATTGAACTCTTTTGAAAGATTCTGGGTCAGAGCCTTTCTTACTTTTCTCTTTCCACAATTGAAAAGTCAAAGACAAATTTTTATATTTGTATTAATGTGTGGGTAGGTATAGTTTTGTGCCTTTGCCAGGATTACGTTTTACCAACTTTTCCTCTCAGGTAGTAGGTATATTCCAAAAGGATTGAAATCTAAAATAATATTATTAAGTTTCATACTTAAAAGATCTGAAGTGAGATAAGATCATTGCATGTGAATGAAATGAAATTGATGTAAATATGGATTACAATGATATGTGAAAAATAATAATTGAGGATTTTTAAAAATTTAAATTGTTATTCAACTTATAATAAATACATCGTTAGTTACAGATGTAGTTTTCAATAATTTATCAGTGTTGCGTATAACACCCCGTGGTCATCACATTAGGTGCCTTCCTTAATGCCCATCACCCCATTCCCCCATTCTTCCACCCACATCCCCTCCAACAACCCTCAGTTTTTTTCCTCTTGTTAAGAGTCTCTCATAGTTTTTCTCCGTCTACACTGACTTCACATTTTATTTTCCCTTTCTTCCCCTACAGTCCTCTGCCATGTTTCTTATATTCCACATATAAGCAAAACCACATGACAAATGTCTTTCTCTGACTGACTTATTTTGCTCAGCATAATACCCTTCAGTTCCATCCATGTCGATATAAATGGTAAATATCCTTTCTGATGGCCGAGTATATATTGTATATACCATTGTATATATATACAACATCTTCTTTATTCATTCATCTGTCAGTGGATATCTCAGATCTTTTCACAATTTGGCAGTTGTGGACATTGCTGCTATGAACCTTGGGGTGCATTTGCCTCATCAGATCACTGCTTTGTGTCTCTGGAGTAAATACCTAGTAGTACAATTGCTGGGTCATAGGGTAGCTCTATTTTCAACTTTTTGAGAAACTTCCATACCATTTTCCAGAGTGGCTGTACTAGCTTGGATTCCCACCAACAATGTAAGAGGGTTCCCCTTTATCTGCATCCTTGCCAACATTTGTTGTTTTCTGTCTTATTAATTTTATCCATTCTGTCTGGAGTGAGGTGGTATCTCACTGTGATTTTGATTTGTATTTCCCTGATGCCGAGTGATGTGTAGCATTTTTTCATGTGTCTGTTGGCCATTTGGATGTCTTCTTTGGAGAAATGTCTGTTTGTATCTTCTGCCCATTTCTTGACTGGATTATTTGTCTTTTTGGTGTTGAGTTTGATGATAAGTTCTTTATAGATCTTGGATACTAGCCCTTTATCTGATATGTCATTTGCAAATATCTTCTCTTATTCTGTAGGTTGCCTTTTTGTATTGTTGACTGTTTCCTTTGCTGTGCAAAAGCTTTTGATCTTGATGAAGTTCCAATAGTTCAGTTTTGCTTTTGTTTCCCTTGCCTTTGGAGACGTGTCTAGCAAGAATTTGCTGTGGCTGAGGTCAAAGAGGTTGCTGTCTGTGTTCTCTAGGATTTTGATGGATTCCTGTCTCACACTCAAGTCTTTCATCCATTTTGAGTTTATCTTTGTGTATGGTGTAAGAAAATGGTCCCATTGCATTCTTCTACATGTGGCTGTCCAATTTTCTAGCACCATTTATTGAAGATAAATATTGAAGATACCCCTTTTCCATTGGGTATTCTTTCCTGCTTTGTCAAAGATTAGTTGACCATAGAGTTGAGGGTCCATTTCTGGGTTTTCTAGTCTGTTGCATTGACCTATGTGTCTGTTTTGTGCCAGTATCATACTGTCTTGATGATTACAGCTTCGTAATAGAGCTTGAAGTCTGGCATTGTGATGCCACCAGCTTTGGTTTTCTTTTTCAACGTTCCTCTGGCTATTCAGGGTCTTTTCTGTTTCCATATAGATTGTAGGATTATCTGTTCCAGCTCTGTGAAAAATATTGATGGCATTTTGATAGGGATTGCTTTGAATGTGTAGATCGCTCTGGGTAACATAGGCATTTTAACAATATTTATTGTTCCAATCCATGGACATGGAATGTTATTTCTATTTCTTTCTGTCTTCCTCAATTTCTTTCAGTTCTGTAGTTTTTAGAGTTTAGATCCTTTACCCCTTTGGTTAGGTTTATTCCTATGATTTTTGGTACAATTTAAATTGGATTGATTCCTTAATTTCTCTTTCTTCGGTCTCATTCTTAGTATATAGAAATGCAGCTGATTTCTGTGCATTGATTTTATATCCCACCATGTTGCTGAATTCCTCCATGAGTTCTAGCAATTTTGGGTGGAGTCTTTTGGGTTTTCCACATAAAGTATCATGTTATCTGTGAAGAGTGCAAATTTGACTTCTTCTTTGCCAGTGATTGAGAATTTTTAAAGATTTCCTAATTTTGCCTGGTTCTGATACTTCCATACCTGTAGCTTTCCTCTTTTCATAGAAGACTTGTTTTTTCATAGTATGAAATATTTCATTTGACACTGTAGGTGACTCTACTGGGGAGAAGTGTGGAAATAGGCTAATAAGCTTTCTGTTACACATTATGAGGTCTAGACACTGCAGAACTTGACCTTGAAGACCTATTATAGTTTAGAGCTTCTTTATATAAAAGGACATAAAATTAGAAATGCAGAATTAGACTCAAGGGTCCACATTTATTTAAAAGGAGAAAAAAAAAAGCAAGTTGGATATTTCAAAAAGTTGGGAAAAAAACTGAAACATCACCCAGATCCATAGAAATAATATTTCTGTTAATGAACTGCCAACACATCTGTATAATAATTTTCCAGACTAGCTTTTGGCTCCAAATATTTGCAATCTTGTTTCTTCTCTACAATGCATATAATGCCAGTGCTAGATACCATATTTATATAATTATATGGCTTCTGTCTCTTACCTTAACAAACAATGCTGAATAATTTACTATTGTGAGCAGTAGAAGACTTTTGGAATCCATATGTGTATCAGGAAAGCCAGTATAACTATACAGAGAAGTTACTGTAAGCCACATAGATAACTCCCAGTAAGTTCAAACTAAATGTATCTCAACTCAACATCCCAGGGTTCTAAAAGGGTCTCATGCAAATGAGGAGCCCTGAAATGTAAACTTCAATAGCTCCACAGAAATTCTGTCCTTTAAATATCATTCTATCATAATGCACCCCACCTGGTTTAAATTGCCATTGTCTTAAGGATAATTAAAAATTTGGACACCACAAATACTAACAATACAAGTGAAGGGATGGCAAGTTTGGAGACAAATATCCTTTAAAATATTTCTCAGGGCACCTGGGTGGCTCAGTGGGTTAAGCCTCTGCCTTTGGCTCAGGTCAGGATCTCGGGGTCCTGGGATCGAGCCCTGCATCGGGCTCTCTGCTCAGCAGGGAGCCTGCTTCCCCCTCTCTCTCTGCCTGTCTCTCTGCCTACTTGTGATCTCTCTCTGTCAAATAAATAAATAAAAACTTAAAAAAAGTATTTCTCATACAAACAAGGAAGATACACATAAGGACATTGTTTCAAGATATTATTATTTAAGAATTGTTTGTTGGCTTTAACAAAGAGTGCTGAAGGAAATAAAAGCACTAGGAATTAATTCTCACATTTTTTTTTGATTCACTGTCATTCATATTATATACTATTAAAAAATCATTTAAGAAATTTACCTTAAAAGTCATAGACACTTTCCTATTATTTAGTTTGCTTTTTTTTTTTTTTAGATTTTATTTATTTATTTGACAGACAGAGATCACAAGTAGGCAGAGAGGCAGGCAGAGAGAGAGGAAGAAGCAGGATTCCTGCTGAGCAGAGAGCCCGATGCGGCGCTCGATCCCAAGACTCTGGGATCATGACCTGAGCCGAAAGCAGAGGCTTAACTCACTGAGCCACCCAGGCGCCCCTAGTTTGCATTTTTAATCTATCAGCAATATCTGCAAGTCCACCAGTAAGATCACTGATTGTTTCATGGAGCATATTCACATTATTAAAAATAATAATTAAAAACAATAATAAAAAACCCAACCAAAACCAACATAACTTTGTATCAAATATGAAATTCTGTTTGGTTTGATGATGTTGGGAAATGTCTTGACTACTTAATAGTGCACACTATGCATGTCCTCCTTTGTTGAACATTAAAACTTATAGTAATAGGAATAGTTAACATTTTTCAGTTGATTGCTCTGATCCAGGCACCGTGTAGCTAAGTGCTTTTACATGTGTTCCTTCTTTTTTTTTTTAAGATTTTATTTATTTATTTGACAGACAGAGATCACAAGTGGGCAGAGGGGCAGGTAGAGAGAGAGGAGGAAGCAGGCTCCCCGCTCAGCAGAGACCTCCCCCCCCCAATGTGGGGCTCAATCCCAGTACCCTGGGATCATGACCTGAGCCAAAGACAGAGGCTTTAACCCATTGAGTCACCCAGGCACCCCATACATGTGTTCCTTCTTTAATTCAAAATAGTTCTATGAAGTAGGTACCATTTTGCAGATGAAGAAACTGAGGCTTAGAAAATTTCTATGAAAATCCTAGATCCATGCAGTTTGTTAAGAGGCCTGGTGTCTTATATAGAACTTTATTTATTTTTTATTTTTTAATTTTTTAAAAGATTTATTTATTTATTTTAGAGAGAAAGAGAGAGAGTTCAAGTGCACAAGCAGAGGGAGGAACAAAGGAGAGGGAGAGAGAATCTCAAGAAGACTCCTCACTGAGCATGGAGCCCGATGTGGGGCTCAGCTTCACAACCCTGAGATCATGATCTGAGCTGAAACCAAGAGTTAGACTCCAAACTGACTGAGCTACCCAGGGCCCCCTGACATAGACATTAAAAAAAAAAAATCTACTCTGCAGTATTGTCACAGAAGCATTAAAGGGATAGCAGGAGGGTTTGAAACTCACAGATAGTACTTGAATGACTACCACTTTGAAAAGAAGAAGCCCTCCATATAAGGGACAGGATAGCACAGGGAAAAGACACTAGAAGTCCTGCACTGGAGTCAGACCATGCGGGTTTGTATCCTGGCTCCATCGTTCATTTACTGGCTGGTTGACTTTGGCAAGTTCAATACTAAGTAAATAGTACAGAACAATTTCTTTATCTTGTCTTTTCTAATGCATATAGTATTTGGTTAAGGACCCCTAGGTATATTGGAGAATGCGTTCATAGCAATGTTATAATACCTATATAAAAATGCATTTTTGTTTTGAAAAATGAAAACACTTCCCAGGAAAATAAAATTTTAAAAGTTCGTACCATATTTATATTTTACTTTTATTTAAAGGATATTGAATTTTCAGTCCAGGTATGTTCCTGTAGATGTTATGACTTTTCAAAGCTTAATCTACTATTTATGTTATAAAATTATTAATATCTTGTAGCTCAGCAGAAACAGTAATATAACATAATGAGAAAAGTTGCATCTCTGCTCCTGATACTCTTAATAAACACATTATTCATTTTTTTATTCAATTTAACTGCAAATAGCTATATTGAAAACATTGCCACAGGGTACGTTTCTATTTTAGGGTGACAGGAAAATAGCTCCTGAAGACTCTCAGAAGTGTGAAACAAAATATAAATTGTAGAGTAGATGGAAAAGCATAAAAGATTCTGATCTCTATGAATAACTGTATTTCCCAAAGGAGTAAACATTAATGACTTTAATTAGATTGTAACTGCTCATGAGAGCAAGTTCTTGCATGAGGTAAAAATACCTGACAATGCATTATGACTGAGCGTTTCTGTCAGCACCATAGAACAGATGAATGGCAATGCCAGTTGAAGGCGGGGCATTCCCTAGATGTAAACTAAGCCCTTAATCAGTGCCAACATGATGAAAAGCCACTCTTCTAATTAGGTCAAATTCTATTCAATCTTGACAGTTTTGCATCATGTTGGGATTTAAGACGAGAGTGTATCTATGGAAGGCTCCAGGAAATTGTTTCTTATGGATAGTTCTTATTTCACAAATGGTATAGAAATAAACAAGATTTTGGGGGGGGGCGTTTTCTTTCATTCTTCTCATTTACTTGGAGGAATCTTGACATAATCTGGTTTGGACATAGCTTTAGGAATTTCCTTCTGTTTCCTGGGCACAGTGTTGGAGTCTGTATTTTCTCCATCACCACCCTTGGGCCAGGGAACTGTTAAGAATAGATGTGTTTTACAGTTGCCTTAGGTATTCAAATGACTCAATCACAGGCTGAAAATTTTAATCAAGGATTTTCAGGCCTTACTGTTAAAATGGGTAATATTTACTGATGTGCCAAGTTCCTAAATTTTTAATGCCTTCTTAATTTATCTTGTTTTTGATACTTTTGAAGGGGAAAAAGCATCTGGAGTTGTGCAGATCTCATCCTTACAGGACTCTCATGGATCATGTTTTTAGATCAATCTAGTAGTCTGAGCCTGGGCATTTTGCATAACAGATGTCACTGAGATTTTGTAATGAGTCTATCTGTCACCAGACTCACCATATTTCACTATGTTGACTCACATTTCCTGTGATACCTTTCAGAGCTTGTTAACTTCTTCCAAAGCCTCAAGTTCCATGTTCAATGCAAATTAGTCAGGCAATATAAATCAGTGAAGCAGGTGAGGGAAGATGTTATCCAGCCTCTGTCTGGTAGGGACAACTGATACTCAACCATATGGCTTGTGGTACCCACTGTAACTGGACCTTTTGAGTAAAAAGGTCTGGAAATCTGTTTGTGATGTAAAATCTTTGATAGTTAAATGTTAGCAACTAATTAAAAGAAAACTTAGTAAACCCAACTATACCAAAGCTTGCTATCCTTTTATGACATCTATGTAAAAATTTGAAAACAAACAAACAAACAAACACTGTGTCAATCTCTGTTATATTCCTTTTCACATTATAGACCAAAACCTAAATGCATCTGAAGAGAAATTATCCAAACCAATGTATTCTAGCATCATATTCTACTATATGTTTCACTTCCAGGTAGTTTATAAAATTAATGCATTTGTAATTTAGTTGCATATGTTTTTGTATGACTGATAGTATAATACAGCAGTGATAATGAGTCATATTCAAAGAGGGAAAAAAAGTGAGAAATTTACCCCATTGGTGAATATCTTGTTCTGCTGTTTATTTAAACCTTTGGGCGTCCATGCTGCTGGGTGGATTAAGGAACAGATGGGGGAGTTGTGATTTAATAGCACAGAGTTTCAGTGCCAGTTCTGCCTTTAACTCCAGGTGCCCCTTGGCAAAAATTCTGTGCTGTAGAGTCTTGTTTTGAAAAGGCACTCAAAACAATTAAGATACTCTGAAATTGTAAAATGGGATCTAAAAGCTTTTAAATTGTAGAGGATGTAATTCTGGATAAACCAATTTTTAGTATCATAAAAAGAATTTTATATACAGGATATATGGGTGGTATACATAGAGAAAGGCAGACACACAGTCATAATATGTGTGAAAATCCATTTCCATTTGGAATGAAATTCTGCATTGCTGCACCATGACTGTATGACATAGATTTAAGAGGGCAAAAAGGAAAGAATGGAAAGGTCACAGTGAAGTTCAAAATTGAAAATGAATCGGCAAGCAATGGAATTCAATGAAGACTAAATGAACTTAGATAAAAGTAGGTGATATTGGCTAGTTGTTGGTAGGATTTATTTTAGTTTTTTTTTCCAGAATTAAGAGAGAAATTGCTTCTTAAAAGCGGTTTTGTCCTTTTAAATCAGTAATGTCTGCCTATCCTTTACCGATAGATTCATATAAATTTTGTAACATGTGACCTTGGAGTGAAGTATTTTTTCCTCACCTACTGTGAGACCAATTATAAGTCAAATACAGGATCCCTTTTAATTAGTGTGGCACTGTGAATAACCGTGGCATTTAAGGGTTTGGCCCGACAGCTCTGGGCTTGAATCCCAGTTCTGCTTCAAACACGGTCTGCACCAATGGGAAAATATGCTGCTTTTCAATCCTCAGTTTCCTTATCCACAACTGGAGATAATAATATGATTCATATCAGGGGGCACTACAATGTTTATAGAAACTAGTCTATGTTTCTGTGTTTACAACAGCACCAGCCGCATAGCAGGGGCTTAAGAAGTCGTGGCTGCAATTACTATTACACAATGAGGGATCCACCAGTCCAGAATGGGAAGAATTTTTTCTTGATTAATTTCCTCAATCAGCAGTCATAGGAACAAGGTAAAGAACTGACAAAGTATTGGAAAACACTGTCAAAAGGGCATGCAGGATATGTATTATTTAGCAAGGTAAAGAAAGTCTGATATGTGTCCTAGTATTTTTAAATAAAATTAAAGAGGATTTGAAGAATTATTAAAAGGACACTTCTGTTTAGTTGCAGAGTGACTGAAAAGAAAAGACTCACAGGGACGCCTGGGTGGCTCAGTTGGTTAAGCAGCTGCCTTCGGCTCAGGTCATAATCCCAGCGTCCTGGGATCCTGGGATCGAGTCCCACATCGGCTCCTTGCTCGGCAGGGAGCCTGCTTCTGCCTCTGCCTCTACCTGCCACTCTGTCTGCCTGTGCTCGCTCGCTCTCTCTCCCTCTCTCTGACAAAAAATAAAATAAAATAAAATAAAAAAATTAAAAAAGAAAGAAAAGACTCACACACACGTAGATTGTATTAGGGGATATTTGGAATAAAATTGAAACCTGATGTGACACACTGAAATGAAATTACATGGTAATTTTAAGAACTTCTTTCTCTGGAGAGTTTGTAGTTTATATTTCTTTGGTGGACTGTAGACCTTGAGGGTTGATATTGTTAACCTTGAGGTTAATAATTCCGCCAGTATTTTTTTTGTCCAGTGGCAAAAACAATATATTCAATATAAAATTTGAATAAGAATAGAGGTACTATTGAAAAATAATAGCTTGTGGATTAGAATTAACAATTACTATGGCATTTCCCCAGTGCCATTAAAAAAAAAATTAGCAGTGGCACTTTGCACTTAGAATAACCTGAACAATTCTTGGACTCCTACAAAATTTTAAACTTTTATTTTTATGGGAACATAGAAAGGAAACAAAGGGCACTTGGCCATAGTATGGTTATAAGTTCACAGTGCATGGTTTGTATAACTAAATGTTTTCAAGCTGGGATTTGAAAAAGTAGTCTGTGGGACAAAGATCAGAAGTTTCTATACCTAGATTTGGCTAATAATTTAATATAGAAATATGTGGTAGCAGAATACAGAATCTGGACTATAACTTGGAAACAAATTCCAAGACCAAAGCAATTTGAAGTTCACAATGGGACTTATTAATATGTCTAAAGGGCATGCTTTATGAAAGAATCAAGGAAAGTAACAGCTTAGGCATGTATTTTTATTTTTCTGTAGGTGAGCTTCTTTTAAAAAAAATTATTTATTTATTTATTTATTTATTTGACACAGAGAGAGCGAGCGCGAGCGAGAGCGAGCGCGCGCGCACAAGCAGGGGGAGGAGCAGGCTCCCCACTGAGCAGGGAGCCACACTCCAAGCTGGACCACAGGATGCTCAGCCTAAGGCAGATGCTTGCCTGATGGAGCCACCCAGGTGCCCCTGTAGGTTAACTTCTTATCTAGAACTTCAGTGGGCCCACAGGACAAGACCACGTTTAACACACAGTGTGGACTCATGTATTATTATTCAAAATAGCTTTGTGAGAAAGGGAAAGTCCTGGATCCTAAGGGTGACTTAAACGTACAAAAGATGGATCAGAAACGGCAACACAGTTAACTCGAGTGTTTTGGCAAACTGAAGGTGGTAGACCAATGATAAGACAAGCAACGTCTGTAAAAATCTATGAAACGTGTCTATGGCTGGAATTCAATCGTGCAGTCAGTTGTAGAAAACCTGAAACATGCTGGGTAGTCGACATTTGCGGAGTACCTTTTACTAGGTATCGAGGGGAAGGAGATCGAAAGAGTTGGTGCTAGATAGATCAAGAAGAAGTTAGTATAATCTATGCGTGGGCGTGAGGTCACGATGCAGAAGCATCTGAGGGCCTACGAGAATAAGGCTGAAGTCGCCAAACCAGTTGTGAAGAATGACTGTCAGCCATCTGGCGTTTATCCAGAGTACAGGCACTTGTTCTTATCACCATGAAAGTATTTCAAAAATATTAAGTTACAGAAGTGAATCTGGGTGCATTTTAAGATGATTATTTACCACCCTAGCCCCCGACTTTGCCTTTTTTTGGTCTCTGTTATAATTGGACCAAGGACCACCTTCATGTACCTCCTTAATATTTACATGATAAAATATTTTTAAAACTGACTTTCTCACTAAAAGAGGGTTTATATAATTTTCATAAATGGAAAACTAGTATCACTAGTCATAAATACTTGGTAACTTTACTTAAAAGTAAATAATGAAAATAAGTGTCATTAAATCCTAACTACTTTGGCCTGTGGAAGGCTCTTATCCTCAGGCATATTCTCTTTGTTAAAATAAACATAAAACATGCCCATATCCTTTTACCCACAAATGCAACTTCTATGAATGTATACTGGAGATTTGTTTATGATGGCACCAAATGACTTATGTCCAGATTATCTACTGAAGCACTGTTTGATATAGTAAAAGATTAGTACAGAATAAATGCTCACTGATAGTGATTAGTGAAATGTTATGGTGCATCCACACAATGGGATAAAACGGAGCCATTAAAACTGTGTGGAAGATTTTATGTCCAGTAGATTGTTATGTGAAAAAAGATTCATTTGAAAGGGCACCTGGTGGCTTAGTTGGTCAAGCACCTGACTCTTGGCTCAGGCTCAGGTCATGATCTCAGGGTTGTGGGATCGAGCCATGCATTAGGCTTGGTGCTGAGCATGGAGCCTGTTTGGTCTTCTCTCTTTCCCTCTCCCTCTGCCTTCTCCCCCACCCACCTCATGCTCCCTCTCTCCTTCTAAAAAGATTAAAAAAAAAGATTCATTTGTAACATATACCTATACACACAGATTTTTATATATCTTATAAAATATTTATATATCATGAAATATTTATATTTTATACATTGTATGTATTTTATGTAGTATTATTTATTGTATATATTGTTTACATCCTATTGTTTATTATATGTGTAGAGTATCTCTGGAAGGCTTAATAAGAAACCAGTGACAGTGGTTGTATCCTGTGGGGAGAAAAGTGTGGGCAGATGGCTTAGAGGGGAGCAGAAGGGATCCTTACTTTGTGTTTCTCCTTTTGGACACTGTAAATCACAGAATGGCAGTTAAAGAGCATAGGCTCACTTGCCTGGATTCAAATCCTTACTCTGCCGCTTACCAGCAGTGTGACCTTGAGCAAGCTACTTAATTTCTCTCTGTCTCAGTTTTTAATTGATAGAATGAGGATATTAATTATATTTACCTCACAGAATTATAACGAGGCTGAAATACAATATGTGAGAAGTGTTTAGAGCAGTGCCTGGCATGTGGCAAGACCATATAAACATTTGCAGTTATTTTTATTCGTGTTCCATGTACTTATTTGATCAATTACAAAAAAAAACCCAACACCACATACTTTTGGAGCCTAGGTGGTTCATTGGTTAAGCATTTGCCTTCAGCTCAGGTCATGAAATAGGACTCTCTGCTCAGCTCTCTGTTTCTCCTTCTGGCCCTCCCCCTTCTTCCCTGCCTTCTTCATGCTTTTTCTGTCTCTCTCTCTCTCTCAAATAATTAAAAAAAAAAAAAACCCGAATACTTTCTTCAAAGCGTTTCTCTAGCAAGAAGTGACAACTTGGCTTTTGGTACATGATAATCAGAAGGTATTAAATGAACAAAAGGATAATACCTGTCTCACTCTAATATTTAATGTTAGGTATGCATAGCTCCTAAAACCATCTTTGCTTTATTTTTTTTAAACCCCCACTTCTAAAGACTTCAAAAAGGAACCAATATGATGAAATGTCCATTCTACATAGATCGGTCTTGTGCTCCATTTCTAAACATCTGTCTGTGAGCGTTTTTGTTTTTTGCTTTTTTTTTTTTTTTGATCAGCTAGCATTCTCCATATTCTCTCTTCTAGTGCTTTCATCCTTATGATCAAGGCCCACTTGGAAACTCATGAAATCAATTTAGTGGGTTAAAAAATAAATAGACAAAAGCAGAATAGAAAATATCAGAGTATTCTCATCACAGTAAAGCCAAGTAATGTTTTGTGAAACTTGTGTGCCCCCCGCCAAAAAAAAGTCAGAAAATTATCACCTATTTCTGAAAACCCAGTGGCAATTTCCCCATTTCCAAGGGGGTGATTGTGCAAGTTTCTAGTGTTGTGTGTTTGAGGACGAAAGTCTTGTCCAACTGGGAACTCCCTGGAGCAAGTTGGAATTTCCAGTAATACTGGACCAGACACAGCCATCCCTAGCCCTCAGTCTCAGTAACCCTAACCCCAGCAGCCTCAGAAATGGAAGGAGTGAGGGGAGGATCAGAAGTTATCAACCAGAGGTTTGGGTCAATTGAAATAATAGACTAAAGACCCAGAAACTATATAATTCATTGGTTCAGTCCTAAAATGAGAATATGCCAAATAGCTCAGAATGTTCTCTTGTTTTCAGATGTTCTGAGAATTAATATGGCAATCTTATCATCTTCTTTGGAATATAAGAATATCAGACAACATTAACATTTCTTGTCATGATTCATTCATTCATTCAAATTTTTAGTTAAATTCCAATTGGTTAACGTACAGTGTAATATTAGTTCCAGGTGTAAAATTTAGTGATTCATCACTTGGATACAACACCTGGTGCTTATCACAAGTGCCCTCCTTAATCCCCATCACTTAGATAACCCATCTCCCCCACCTCCCCTCAGGCAACTCTCAGTTTGTTCCCTATGTTAAGAGTCTGCTTTATGTTTGCCCCCCCCATCTCTTTTTTCCTCCTATGTTCATCTGTTTTGTTTCTTAAATTTTAAATACTTGAATATCTTGATGCATTTAAATATTTCTTATATTCCTCTGTGTATTACGCTCACTGTTTTCTCAGTGTAAAAATTTGTGTTCCTGTCCTAATTATAAGAAAAATTAGAGGAACTTTTGAGAACAGAGAAAAATATAAAGAAAATAAAATTATATAATAGATGCTACCAGAGAGATTATGAATTTAGAGAAGTAAAAGGAAGAAAAATAAAAGTTACTCATAATGTCACTAATCAGCAATAAATACTGTTTTTGTGTGTGTGTGTGTATTTCCTTTTAATGCATGTATATGTGTGCTTGTCCCTGTGTGTAGATCATTTTCATTTTTTTTGCTAGTAATAACAGCAGATTGACAGTAGTTCACCTGTATATTAGGCAAAAGGATATGACCATTCTAAAAGTTCTCTCTCTCTCTCTCTTTTTAAAAAAGATTTTATTCATTTATATGACAGAGAGAGAGAGAGAGCAAGAGAGCACAAGCACAGCAAGAGAGAGAAGCAGGCCACCCATTGAGCAAGGATCCTGATGCAGGGTTTAATTCCAGGACCCTGGGATCATGACTTGAGCTGAAAGCAGATGCTTAACCAATTGAGCCATACAGGCACCTCTAAAGGTTCTTTTTTGTACATTGCCAGAACTCGTTCCAGGAAACTTGCATACTTTCTATGCTCATCAGTGGTGCCAACAGTATAGTCTATTTGAACAGATTCTCATCAGCAGTGGATATTATTAATTGTTTGAATGTTGGCATAATATGATGGCAAAAAACTTACTAATCTTTTACTTTTTGGCCATTAGAATGGTTGAACTTAAAGTGTATTTGTTAAACAATCATAAAATTTGTATGGAACCACAAAAGACCCCCAAGAGCCTAAGCAATCTTGAAAAAGGAAAGCAAAGCTGAAGGCATCACAATTCTGGTTTTTTAGGTTTTATGACAGAGTTGTAGTGATCAAAACACTATGGTACTGGCACAAAAAGGGACACATATATCCATAGAACAGAATAGAAATCCCAGAAGTGAACTCACACTAGATTGTCAGTTAAACTGACAAAACATGAAGGAATATCCAATGGGGAAAAGACTGTCTCTTCAACAAATGGTGTTGGGAAAGCTGAAACATGTAAAAGAGTGAAACTGGGCCACTTTCTTTCACCATACATAAAAATAAACTCAAAGTGGATTAAAGACCTAAATGTGAGACCTGGACCCATAAAAATCCTAGAAGAGAATACAGGCAATAAGTTCTTTGACATCAGCCATAGCAACTTCTTCCTAGATATGTCTCTTGCCAAAGAAGACATACAGATGGCCAATAGACACATGAAGAGATGTTCAACATCACTTATCATCAGGGAAATGCAGATGAAAACTATAGTGAGATACCACCTCGCACCCATCAGATTGGATAAAAATCAACAACACAAAAAACAACAGGTGTTGGTGAGGATATGGAGAAAGGGGAACCTTCTTGCATTGTTGGTGGGAATGCAAACTGGTGAAGCCATTCAGAAAACGGTATGGAGTTTCCTCAAAAAATTAAAATTAGAACTGCCTGTTATCCAGGAATTGCACTAGTAGGTGCTTACCCAAAGACACAAAAATACTAATTCAAATGGACATATGCACCCTGCTATCAATAGCAGCATTATGTACAACAGCCAAATTATAGAAACCGCCTAAGTATCCCTCCACTTTACCATGAATGGTAAAGAAGAGACAGTACACGCACACACATGCACACACACACACTGGAATTTACTCAGACATTTAAAAGAATGAAATCTTGCCATTTGCAACAGCATGACATGGATGGGGCTAGAGTGTATTATGCTAAATGAAATAAGTCAGTCAGAGACAAATACCATATGATTTCACTCATATGTAGACTTTAAGAAACAAAACAAATGAACAAAGGGGAAAAAGAGGGAGGCAAACCAAGAAACAGACTCTCAACTATAGAGAACAAATTTATGGTTACCAGCGAAGAAGTGATTGGAGGGATGGGTTAAATAGGTGGTGAGGATTAAGGAGTGCTCTTGTGATGAGCACTGGGTGTTGTATGGAAGTGTTGCATCACTAGATGGTACACCTGAAACTAATATCATGCTGTATGTTAACTAATTTGAATTTAAATAAAAACTTAAAAAAACAATAAAACAAACAAAACACTTATATCTCTCTTGTGGTTATCTGTCCATGTCCATTGTATGATTAACACGGACACAGCATTATTAACTAAACTTCAGACTCTATTTGGATTTCTCCAGTTTTCCCACTGTTTGCACAGTTACTCTCTTGTTTTGATTGTAATAACTTCTTGGTAAACTTGAGAACCACTTTAACACTTTGTAGAAAACATCTTGATATTTTTATTTGAATCCTATTAAACATGTAGATTAAGCTGTTAAGATTGACATCTCTATGATACCTAAGTTCCTAATCCAGGAACATCATCTCTATTTCAGTAACTAAGGGCTTCAGAAGCAGTCTCCACTTGCTATAAGCTATTCACTTCCCATTTTAAGTTTCTACAATTATGTTGTATTTCATCAAGATATCTTTCGTGTCTCTCACTAACATTTTATAGTCTCTTCATTTAGAAACTGCACATTTTGTGTTAAAGTTATTTTTGGATAACTAAAATTTTAGGTAGATATTTTCTCTGTACATTATAATAATTTTACTTCCTCTAGTTAGATAGCTATACTTCTTACTTCTTTGCTATGTTTTATTGACTTGCCTAGAATTTTCAAGATAATAGAAAATAACAGAAGTAACAAATAATAGAAAACAGAGATCTTGTAATGCTCTTACAATGATGAAAATGGTGATTTTATAATGTCCTGGCTTATAAGAGGAGAACCAGAGAATGTGATGTTTTTGTAGGTCAAATGAAGAAAGAGTTTTGGGAAGAAAGGAAGGATAGACAGGGTGCAACACTGTTTATAGGTCAAATAGAAGGTGAAATAAAATTATTCTTTGGACTTATCAATGTGAAGGTCAAAGAAATTTTGGCAGACTATACAGGGCAGTGGCCTCACTGGAGTGCTATACGAGAAAAGGAGAAGAGAGAACTTGGAGACACCAAGTGTAGACAAAAATTTCCAGGAGTTTTGCTTAAAGTCTCAAAAGAAATAGAGTGTAGCTAGTGAGTAATGTGAGAGCAGAGAGATTATATTTTTTAGGGTGGGAGATATAGCAAGTTTGTATGGTGAAAGAAATAACCAAGTAGAGAGATGAAATAGTTGCAGGAATGAGAGGGAAGAATTGCTGGAGAAATATCACCGTGTGGGGGCATGTACATAGTTTACAAGTGTAGGGGTTGGCCATTGATAGGAGCTGGACAGTTCATCTGGGAAGGCAGGCTTATGACAGAGATGTTGGTAGGTAAATGTGGGAGCAGTTTGTGCAAGTTCTTTTCTGAATCTTTCAGCTAAGTATGAAGACAGGCAGGAGGTGGTATAATTTGAAGAGAGAACAGAAGACTTCGGGTAGTTGGCTAGGAAAGTGGGAGAGGCATTGTTAGGGGATTCCATGAAGGGCTGGCTGAAATTAGTGGGAAGGAACTTAAACTGAGGTTGGTCAGTCTGGTTGAGTGATTTTCTCCATCACCCTTCAGGTGCACAAGACAGTTGCAGCATCAGTGCATTTACTCAAGGTTGGAGATTTTCCAGGCAATAAAACAAAACAAAAGGACAAAGGAGTGATTACAGAGATTGACAATGTAGTTTAAAGTAGGTAAGGAAGAAATGAGAACACGGGGGGGTTGAGAGTGAAAAGGATTAGTAGATTTCAGTTTATCAACAAACCCAATGATTAACCATGTCTTTGACTTTTGTTCTGTTTGGAATATATGTTGAAATATGAGAGCAATCAACATTCTCAGGCTACGGCTTTGTATCAGTCACACAGTAAAGGGCCTCTATCCAGTTCTCTGTTTGATGAGAACTTGGGTCTATGAACTGGACTCAGGCAATGTAGTCCCCAATTTTAACATTTTACCTTGTAGAGCTAATGTCTCACAAGGGAAATAAATCTGGAAATTCATCTCTGAATAATAAACTATTTTAAAAAGGTTTTGGGGCACCTGAGTGGCTCAGTCAGTTAAATGGCTAAGTCCTGATTTCAGCTTAAGACATGATCTCAGGGTTGTGGGATCGAGCCCCATGTTTGCCTCCATGCTCAGTGGAGAGTTTCCTTCTTTCCCTCTCTCTTTCTTAAATAAATAAATAAGTATGTTTCAGAATAACTTACTAAGAAACAAGTCTTAGTCATGATCAACAAATGGTATATACATTTCAGCTGCCCTAGATAAAAGAGAGGTTTTGAATGCAGAAAGTCAGAAATAGAAATAAATGTAGAAAATTAGAAAGAACAGAAAAATCAGATTGTGGAAAAAAAAGAAACAGAAGTAAGTATGAGATATATATATATATATATATATATATATATATATATATATATATATGTCTGTATTTGGACCTGTATGTCCTTGTGTTGAGTAGGTAAGAAGAGGATGACCAAGAGTATGTGTAGGGATGGTAAGGGATCAGCCAGGGCAAACAGAATGGGCAGAAATCCATCCTAGAGGGGAACTTTAAGAACTCAGGCTACCTTCTTACCCACTCAGATTTACCCCTGGAAGGGATGGAGGTAACAAAATGAAAAAGGGACAAGTTTCATTAGGGTGGAGGCGCCTGGGTGGCTCAGTGGGTTAAGCCTGTGCCTTCGGTTCAGGTCATGGTCTCAGAGTCCTGGGATCGAGCCCCACATCAGGCTCTCTGCTCAGCGAGGAGCCTGCTTACCCCTCTCTCTGCCTGCCTCTCTGCCTACTTGTGATCTCTCTCTGTCAAATAAATAAATAAAATCTTTAAAAAAAAAAGTTTCAATAGGGTGTTACCCAGTACATCCTGTGTATATCTCATAATCTCACAAGAAGAGAGTTGGCATTTGGGAGCCCACCAAAAGATAGAATTATATCCTTTTTCTTTAGCTTCCTAGGGAAAGAAATTTTCCTAGCTTTGCTAGGTTTTGTGGAATTTTAATTAAGATACGAGACATCCCAGCCATAGTTTTTAGATAGCTTCTGTTAACAATACTAATCTAGATGTTTAGCTCAGTATAATCAAACCCATTTCTTTTGAAAGTGTAATACCTGTTTATTTTCAGTGCTTAAGTTCTGCAAAACAAAGGCATGATCAATAATTATGGTGAAATACTTTAGTTTTGAATGTCATTGGCTCCACTGAATAATAAAAAAAGTTATCTAATTACTGGAATTACTTCCAAGGAAGCTTTCCTACCCTACCTTCCCTAGTCCTTTTATTCTGGTGAACTTTCTAGAATACATATACAATATGTTGCTAGTTATTTCTGTCTTTGATCTGGCAATTTTTTGGTATTGTATATGGAATCTAACTAGCAAGATACATATTATTTTATGGTTTTTACATTGAATTTTTATTGCTTAGGATAGTTTTTTGAGGGCAATTTTAAATAGAAAGTCATTAAAAAGCTCCTCAATTATCTAAACATGCTGAAACATTTTAAGAGGAAAATTCATGTATAAAACAAAACAGATGGCATATTTCTCCAGGAAAGTTGTACATCTTCTATGTTTTAGATTCTGAAATGTATACTAAGCTAAAATAATGGAAAATTACACTTAAAATATAGCTGCATTTTTCTAGGTGTGATTGACTGCAATTTTAGTTAAAGGCTACTTAGAAAAAAATCCCTTCCCTGAAGGGTTTTATAATATGCTTATCTGAAGTCTTACTCAACTGTCTTAAACACAAGAAGGAAAATACAAATCAAACTATACTCAAGAATATGAAACTGCAATAGCAACAAATATAATTTTAAAAAAGTGACAGTAGACAAACTGTTGTCACACAGTTTTAGGAGAAATATGTGGGCAAGCAAGTTATGGGCAGAATTTAAAAATTGTAGTGGATTTTTCTGGGCAATCACATTGCCAAATACTGCCGAGTCAAATACATTTCTCCTAGTATGCTTTTACTTTCTGTTTATTACCCTTTCTTCAACTTATGAAATCATTAGAATGAAGTGTAAATGCTGTAAAAATGCCTTTAAAGTAAATATTGTTGTAATAGTGTCTAAAAGGGAATGGAATTTGAATTCCCTCATTCTTTTGCTGTGTTCTATTGATACCAACTTTGACCAGGACAAGACCTGGGAATCTTGGGCTTCCTCAAGCTTGCCTTAGTCCTGAATCTGTTTGATGGCTTATGATTGCTCAAATGTTGGCACAACTTATATACCTCTCATTTCTTTTATTTTTTATTATTTTATTATTAACATATAATGCATTACTCATTTCAAGGGTGCAAGTCTGTGATTCATCAGTCTTACACAACACAAAGTGCTCACCACAACACATACCCTCCCCAACATCACCCCCCCCCACCATCCCTCCATCTCCCTTCCCTCTGGTGACCCTCAGTTTGTTTCCCAAGATTAAGAGTCTCTTATGGTTTGTCTCCCTCTCTGGTTTCATGTTGTTTCATTTTTTTCCTCTGCCTTATTTTTAAAATTCTGCATATCAGTAGATCATATGATAATTGTCTTTCTCTGATTTATTTATTTTGCTTAGCATAATACCCTCTAGTTCCATCCACATCATTGCAAATGGTAAGATTTCATTTTTTGATGGCTGCATAACATTCCACTATATATATGATGGCTCTTCCCATAGTTTGGCTATTTGGACATTGCTGCTATAAATATTGGAGTGCAGGTGCCCCTTTGAATCACTACCTTTATATCTTTAGGGTAAATACCCAGTAGTGTAATGGCTAAGTCATATAGGGTAGCTCTATTTTAAACTTTGTGAGGAACCTCCATACTGTTTTCCAGAGTGGCTGCACCAGCTTACATTCCCACCAGCAGTGTAGGAGGGTTCCCCTTTCTCCTCATCCTTGCCAACATCTGTCATCTCCTGAGTTGTTAATTTTAGCCATTCTGACTGGTGTGAGGTGGTATTTCATTGTAGTTTTGATTTGTATTTCCCTGACTCCAAGTGATGTGGAGCACTTTTTCATGTGTCTATTTATTCCTCTCATTTCAATGACAGTTTTCCAAAATCTTTGACGTAGGCTGATTTTTTACTTAAATAACCCCCAAACATTTATTAAATCAGTCATTACTATACATCCCAGAGAGATCCCAAAGTCCTATACTAAAGAGATATTTTCAGAATACTCACATTGGAAGGTTCTGTGTTCATGTTAGTGTTGCTCAAATCATTCTTAGAGTTAGGGTTAGGGTTAGATTCATTGTGGCAAATATTTATTATGAGGATGGAGCCTTTTTTCCTTTTTTAAAAAAATATTTATTTTTGGAAGAGAGGTGGGGGGAGGGGTAGTAGGAGAGGGAGGGAGAACCCCAAGCAGAATCCATGTGGAATGTGGAACCTGTCGTGTGGGCTCAATCTCAGGAACCTGAGCCAAAACCAGGAGTCAGTTGCTTAACCACCTGTGCCACTCAGGTGCTCCTGTTTTTTTCTTTTTTAATATAACTTTTCTGTCCTCTGATTATAAAATTTTATCACAAAAATAATAGAAAGTGATAATCTTTCAAATTGCTTGAAAAATATTTGAAATGAGAAGGGACCCACACCACAGACATTCTAATTAAAATGTCAAAAAAGTTAAAAAGAAGGAGAGAATATTAAATATAGTAAGAGAAAAACAACTTTAATATACAAGGAAACCCCCATAAGACTACCAGCCAATTTTTCAGCAGGAAGTTTGTAGGCTAGAAGAGGATGGCATGATATATTCAAAGTACAGAAGAATAAACCTGCCAACCAAGAATACTCTGTCTGGCAAAATTATCAGTCAGGTGTGAGAAGAGATAAAGAATTTTCCAGACAAGCCAGAGCTAAAGGAGTTCATCACCACTAAATTGGCCTTACAAGAAATGTTAAAGGGCTTTGTTAAGCTGAAAAGGAAGGGTATTAACTAATAAAAAGAACACACATAAAAGAATAAACCTCACTGGAAAGGTAAATACATAGTAAAGGTATTGTATTAATTACTTAAAAAGCTAGTGTAACAATTAAAAAACAAAAGTAGTAACAATAATTATGATTATAATAATAATGGATACAAAAAGAAAAGTTGCAAAATGTGACATCAAAAACAAAACATGGTAGGGGGAAGAAAGTAATAATAATGAGCTTTATGATAGATTCAAACTTAATTTTGTTATCAACTTAAAACAGATTGTTATAGATATAAGTTGTTATATGTAAACCTCATGGAAACCATAGAGGAAAAAAAACTATAGTGAATACACAAAAGAGAAAGAAAAGAATATAAGCATACCTCTAAATAAAGCCATCAAACCACAAAGGAAGAGAATAAGAGAAGAAGAAAAGAACAGAGAGGAACTACAAAAACAGAAAATAATTAACAAAATGGCAATAAATACATACTTATCAGTAATAACTTTAAATGTAGATGGACTAAATTCTCCAATTAAAAGACATAATGTGGCTGAATGGATAAAAAAAGACCCATCTATATGCTACCTACAAGAGACTCACTTTAGATGTAAGGACCCACACTCTGAAAGTGAAGGGATGGGAAAAGCTATGCCATGCAAATGGAAACCAAAAGAAAGTTGGAGGAGCTATCCTTAAACAAAAGAAAGACTGTAGTAAGAGACAATGAAGGGAATTACATCATGATAAAGGGGTCAGTCCAACAAGGTGATATAACATTTCTAAATATTTACACACCCAACATAGGAGCACCTGAAGAGATGAAGCAAATATGAACCCACCTAAAGAGAGAGATAGACAACAGTACAACAATAGTAGGGAACTTGAATGTGGTACTTAATCAATTCAGACAGAAAATCAATAAGGAAACATCAGCTTTAAATGGCACATTAGACAAGATGGACTTAGATATATACAAAACTTTTCATTTAAGAGCAACAAAATATGCACTCTTCTTAAGTGCACAAGAAATATTCCCAAAATGGATAATAATAAATTTAAGAGGGTTGAAATCATACCAAACATTTTTTCCAAGCACAATGTTATGAAACTAAACTAGAGATTAAATTGGAAAATTCACACATATGTGGATGTTAAACAACATGCTATTGAACAACTGATGGATCAAAGAAGAAATCAAAAGAGAAAGAAAAATACACCTTGAGACAAATGACAATGGAAAGACAATATATCAAAGTTTATGGGATGCACCAAAAGCAGTTTAAGGAGGGAAGTTCATAGCAATAAATGTCTACTTCAAGGAACAAGAGAATTCTCAAACAATCTTAACTTGAGGTATACTCAAGGAACTAGAAAAAAATAAACGAGACCCAAAGTTAGCAGAAGGAAGGAAATAACAAAGATTAGAGCAGAAGTGAATGAAATAGAGACTAAAAAGACCATAGAAAACATCAATGAAGCTAAGGGTTTGTTCTTTGAAAAGATAAACAGAATTGACAAACCTTTAGCTAGACTCACCAAAAAAAAAAAAAAAAAGAAATAAAATCAGAAATGAAAGAGATTTACAACTGATACCACAGAAAGCAGAAAAGACCATGAGAGTCTAGTATGAACAATTATATACTAGCATTGGACAGCTGAAAGAAATGGATAAATTCCCAGAGACATACAAACCTATCAAGACTAAAATCTGAACAGAACAATTGCTAGTATAGAGATTTAATCAAATTAAAAAACCCCCAAAGTCCAGACCAGACAGCATCATTGGTGAATTCTACCAAACATTCAAAGATGGGTTATTACCAATTCTTTTTTTTTTTTTTTTTGACAGATAGAGATCACAAGTAGGCAGAGAGGCAGGCAGAGAGAGAGCGGGAAGCAGGCTCCCCGCCAAGCAGAGAGCCCGATGTGGGGCTCGATCCCAGGACCCTGGGAACATGACCTGAGCCGAAGGCAGAGGCTTTAACCTACTGAGCCACCCAGGTGCCCCGCTTATTACCAATTCTTTATAAACTCTTCAAAAAATAATAAAAGAGGTAACTCTTCCAAACTCATTTTATGAGGTCAGCATTACTGATACCAAAATCTAACAAGGATGCCATAAGACAAGAAAATTAAGGCCAGTACCCTTGATGAACACAGATTCAGAAATCCTCAGCAAAATATTAGGAAACCAAACTCAACAATATATTAAAAGGATCATAGACCATGATCAAATGGAATTTATTCCAGGAATGCAAAGGTGGTTCAACATCTGCAAATCAGTCAATGTGATGCACCACATTACCAAAATGGAAAAAAAAAATCATAGGATCATCTTAATAGATACAGAAAAAGAATTTCACAAAGTTCAACATCCATCTATGATAAAAACTCTTAACAAAGCAGATATGGAGGGAACATACCTCAACATAATAAAGGCCATGTGTGACAAAGCCCACAGTTAACATCATACTCAATGGTGAAAAGATGTAAGCCTTTCCTCTAAGATCAGGAACATGACAATGTAGTCCTGGAAGTTCTAGGCAAAGCAATTAGGCAAGAAAAGATATAAAAGGCATCTGAATCAGAAAGGAAAAAATTAAACTGTCTTTACTTGCAAATGACATGATATACATAGAAAACCATAAAGACTCTATGAAAAAACTGTTAGAATGAATAAATGAATAAATAAATAAATAAACTGTTGGTAAAGTTGCAGGATGAAAAATCAATACACAAAAGTCTGTTGCATTTCTACACACTAAGAATGAACTACTAGAAAGAGAAGTTAAGAAAGCAATCTCATTCACACCTGTATCAAAAAGAATAAAAGACCTGTAATAAATTTAAGCAGGGAGGCAAAAGACGTGTTTTGAAAACTATAAGATACAAATAAATGGAAGGATGTTTCATGTTCATAGGTTGAAAGAATTACATTTTTAAAATGTGCATACTGCTACCCAAAGCAATCTGTAGGCTCAAAGTAATTCTTATAAAAATTCCAATGGCATTTTTCACAGAAATGTAACAATCCTAAAATTTGTATAGAACCATAAAAGACCCCTTATAGCCAAAGCAATCTTGAGAAGAACAAAGCTGGAGATATTTCACACTCTGATTTCGAACTGTATTACAAACCTATAGTAATTAAAACAGTATGATATTTGGCAAAAATAGACATATAGATGAATGAAACAGAATAGAGAACACAGAAATAAACCCATGCATAACAGTCAATTAATTTATGACAAAGTTGCTAAACTACACAATGGGGGAAGGACAGTCTTTTCAGTAAATGGTATTGGAAAAGCTGGACAGCCACATGCAAAAGAATGAAATTGGACCGGTATCTTATACCGTATACAAAAATTAATCCAAAATAGATTAAAGACCTGAATGTAACCCTTGAAACCATAGAATTCCTAGAAGAAAATATAAACAGTAAACCCCTTGTCATAGATCATGTTGATGATTTTTTTAGAAGAATTCTAAAAGTGGGATTATTGGTCAAAAGTCTATGAAATGTAGATTCTAGACACTGCTTTAGAGTTTTAATAAGGGCAGTATTTAAGCTATCTGAGTCTATCAGATAGGGGCAAGAATTGAAAGAATAAAATTTCTTAAACATTAGGTGAAGCTTTAGCTGTTGATTATTTACTTAACCTTTAAAAAAATATTTACTTAACTTTAAACAGAGTCATTGCTTGTGCTCCCTTGATATTATGGAATACTTTTATTTTTCTCCTAGTTGATGTCTACCTAATTTGGTCTCTTTATCATAGAAGATCAAAAATGTACCTTTGTTGTATTATTCAGATATAGATAGTATTTTAATTGAAATCTGTACCTTCCAAATCTGCCTGAGAGCCTGGCACATGATAGGTCCTCTATAAATATTTTGCAATTTTCTCTGAAGATACTCAACAGGTTGCTATAGGAGATGAGATGATCTAGAGGATTCCCCCTTTCCCTCTAATATAAGTGTTTTCCATTACTATATGTAGTAGAATGTATTGCTAAAGGTAGTGTAGGAACCATAGTATTGAAATCTCTGCCTGATCCTTCTGTAAGAAGAGAAAAGAACCACCTATTTGAATCAGACATTTGACAACGACAGTGTATATTGGGCAGGGGCAGGCAGAGACTAAGAGACCTGGCAGAGTGTAGAATCTAAAGGTTTGAACATTAAATTATGGCTCAAGGTCAGTCATTCTAGGGAGTGGTCTTTGAAAAATGAACTCAAAGTGATGTTCCAGATAGTGAAGTTGAATTTTGGAGGAATGTTCTTAAAAGATACGAAAAGTATTCTCTAAAATGTAAATATAATTCTGGGATGAGTGGTTTCAATTCAGGATATTAGAGAAATACTGTGAGCTTCAGGTAATCGGAGGTGTCTGAATGGTGCCTGAGGACCAGAGATCAGAAACTCAGACATGGGCGATAGTCTAGTTTCAGAGAGACTGGGGCATAAAGCAGGGACACTGGATGAATATGGGGCATGTAGGCGACTGGGACTCATTTATATGACAAATACTTATTGAAAAATGTGTAAAGCACTGTGTAAGACAAAGGAAAATGGCCAGTACTAGGGACTAAGACTACAACACAGTGATTGAAGAATTGTAGTGTTAAGTTTTGAAATGGTTCAACAGTAAGAATGATCTAGAATTTAGCCACTGTCAGGGTGGAATTTACCCTCAGGGGGAATTTACGTGCATCATCCCAGTACCTGGGGTTATACAATGCTGAACAGGGCAGTACAGAGTCATTTATTTTCAGTTGCTTTGGAGGATGATGGTTTAAGGTAGTCAAGGGTAGACCAAGGAAACAAGCTTTTCCAAAGAGCCATGGTTCTGTGGACCCAAAGGACAAATTTTTTTCTGGTTAAACCTCACAGATAAAGTTCTAACCTGCTAAGAAGGAAATTATTTTTAAAAAATCTGGGGCACCTGGGTGGCTCAGTGGGTCAAAGCCTCTGCCTTTGGCCAGGTCCTGATCCCAGGGTCCTGGGATGGAGCCCTGCCTCAGGCTCTCTGATCAGCGGGGTGCCTGCTTCCTCCTCTCTCTCTGCCTGCCTCTCTGCCTGCTTGTGATCTCTGTCTGTCGAGTAAATAAATAAAATCTTAAAAAAAAATAAATAAAAGATCTTAAATCACTCTAAGGGGCCGGAGCAGCTTTTCACATAGATGACTGCCAAAACCTTGCTATTTCATTAGAGAAGGAAGATCTTCCCCCCACTTAGCCTGCCAACTATTAGAAATTTCTTTATGCTGTGTAGATGCATGAAATTCTACCATGACTCCTCATTAGTCCGGTTGAAAACATGGGAGTTGAGCGTGAATTGGTTCATTAAGATCTATATTATTTTAATCAGTGAGGAAAGGGTATGGGTATGCTTTAAAAGAGTGAATCTAAGAGAGGGAGGGGAAATGTTACTAATGTTCTAATGGGTGACTAAGATAAAGAAAAGGGAAAGATATAAAATGCCTGCAAACCATCTTTGACTATTTTAAAACTCTAACTTTCAAGGAGACAGAATAAAAATTCTTGAGTGGACCTCCTGTCATCCTATGCTCTTTGAAATGATAACAGTATTTTTGCATTATGCCAATGGTGTACTCTTTATAGATTCCAAATTCCCTGGTTAACCTGCTGAAAGGTTATTTTGTTGCATGTGGAACCCAATAAAATTATTGATTTCTAAAGTGTTTGTAGGGTGAAACTCAATTCAGTGAATAAATTAATAAAATGAATAAATGATAAAGGAATTGAAACATAATAAATTAATAAAAGCCTCAATGTAAAATGCCTTTTAATATGTTCAGGAGGGAGTGTTTCAGTGACTAAATGGATTGCAGTTAAATGAATTAAAAAACAAAATAAATTTTAAAATGCTCCATTATTCATTAAAGTACTTTAGTGCCTCATTAATCTATTTTAGATCACTTAGGCCCGTAAGTGCCTATTGTCAAAAGCTGATAAAGTGTGAGCAATTGCTTTTCATACCCTCCAGTCAACTGAAAGCAATAACACTTCTTAAGGTGTTAAGGTCAAGTCTATAGGGCATAACGTAAGTATCTTTGCAGCTTGCAAACTTTTTAAAAGGGACATTTGGAGGAGTTATTTTCATGATTAGAGAGAGTCACACTTTAAAATTTGTTGTTCTTTAAAAACATTTTTTAAATGAAATGGAAGAAATTCTCAATTTTAAACAACTCCGTTTCCCTCCTTACCCAAAGAAAGCACTGTTAAAGTAAGACCCCTCAGTGGGCCAGCCTGAAATTTTTCCTGTGTTATATATCTCAGGTGCAACTTCCAGTTTGTTTCGAGCAATGTTGTAGTCTCTGAGAGATAAGTTACATGTCCTTGAAACTCTAGGGCTTCTAAGATAAGGTAAATGTGTATAAATGATTTTATAGGCAAATTTACACTCTAAGTTTACAAACATGTATGATGGAGAGAGCACTGGATGCTGCTTCTGAACTTTGTGACCTCTGTTAAGTCTCAGTCTTTCTGAATTAGGAGGTGACAGAATTAGGGGATGGCAGATTGAATGGCAAGGATGCTCCCCTCTAGGCCTCATGATCTCTGTCCTTTTAAAGGAAATATAGAATAAGCAAAATCATAGAGGATAAGTTTTAACACTTAAGGGCACTGAAACAGTCATGAAAAAACAAAGTAAAACTAAAAGGTGTATTAGAATGTCTTTGGATAAATGGATTGAGGATGTTTAAAGGTGGAAACTTTTCTTTTGTTACCCATAATCAATTAGGAACATCTGATTTTACCGTGGGATTTTTTTTTCAGGATTTTATTTATTTATTTGACAGAGAGAGAGATCACAAGTAGACAGAGAGGCAGGCAGAGAGAGAGGGAGAAGCAGGCTCTCCGCTGAGCAGAGAGCCCAATGTGGGGCTCTATCCCAGGACCCTGAGATCATGACCTGAGCTGAAGGCAGAGGGTTAATCCACTGAGCTACCCAGGTGCCCCACCGTGGGATAGTAACTCTATTCTGAACATTCTTTAGAACAATCCATTTTTTAAAAAATTAACATAATGTATCATTTGCCCCGGGGGTACAGGTCTGTGAATCATCAGTCTTACACAATTCACAGCACTCACCATAGCACATACCCTCCCCAATGTCCATCACCCATCCACCCCCCACCCCAGCAGCCCTCAGTTTGTTTCCTGAGATTAAGAGTCTCTGATAGAGGAATTTGAGTTGCAGGGCAGGGGTTCTTGGGGGGAAATTAGGGAAAAATGAAACAAGATGGGTCCGAGGAGGGAGAAAAATCATAGAACAAGCCATTTCAATAAGGCCCAACTTTGATTTGGAAATCTAAACAGTGGGAAAATCCATGCCATCTGGGGTTCTCTTTGGGCTATGTTACCTAAGAAAGTACAGTAGAAATCCTGATCCTTTTCTGCTTATTCCCTTCCTCCCCCAGAGTTCATCACAATTTTGGGTTTCTGTCAGATCTCTCAGGAAAGAAACCCTCTCATCCATGAGATAAAAACTCATAGGACCAAGTCATCTTTGGATGGTCATTTTTCCTGGATATAGCCTACCAGAAAAATGAAGACAAACAAACAAAACAAATAACCTGAAAAAAATCCCAAACCCAACCAAAAACTAGAGTAGAGATAATGAGAGAGGCAGAGCTCTTAGGAAATCAATCAAGTGCCTGGGTGAAGCCATACCTGAACTCCTGAATTTTCAGTTATGGGAGCAAGTAAATTCCTTTATCAGCATTAGTTAGATGGAATTGTTTTTCTATCATTTGCTCCCAAAAGAGCAATTATTAGAAAAAAAAGTAATATGAAATGCCAGCCATTTATCAATATATATTTTTTTAATATTTTATTTATTTATTTGACAGATGGAGATCACAGAGAAGCAGGCAGAGAGAGAGGAGGAAGCAGGCTCCCTGCTGAGCAGAGAGCCCAATGCGGGGCTTGATCCCACGACCCTGGGATCATGACCTGAGCTGAAGGCAAAGGATTTAACCCACTGAGCCACCCAGGTGCCCCCATTTATCAATATTAATTAGTATGTTTTTTCGGCTCTGAGATGCCAATGATTGCAATATGTATCATTTATTTAATAATATTTACAAAGAGGAGAAAAATGTTTCCACATTAAATACATGCATCAATTTTTTGATAAATTTGTATTTTGGAAAAATTTTTAAAGACTTTATTTATTTATTTGACAGAGATAGGCAAAAAGGCAAGCAGAGAGAGAGAGAGGGAAGCAGGCTCCCTGAGCAGGGAGCCCATATGGGGCTCGATCCCAGGGTCCTGGGATCATGACCTGAGCTGAATTGAAGGCAGAGGCTTTAACCCACTGAGCCACCCAGGTGCCCCTGTATTTTGGAAATATTAAATGCAAAAAAATGCATTAAAATGATGAAATAAGGAAATTAAAACACTTTACTTTTTCTTAATTATAATAGTTGAAATTATTCTTTTGATGAAATGACAAGTTTGAAGGACGCTTAGGAGAGTAGGAAGAAAAAGCACAGTAGTATTTTGGAACAGGAACTCTGTGCATGAAATGAGGTCTCATGAAGAAATATTGGAGTGAAGGTCTTCGGACATTACAAAGCATAATGGCATTGGGTAATAATGCTTTGATGCAAGAGGCAAGCTAAGAGTGAGATAATGGTAGTGCTGTATACTGTGCTTGACATAGAAGATATGATGGTCACCATGGCATTTGTGGTTTCTGCCCTCACCAGGCTCACAGTTCAGTGGGCCAGTTTAGTGGATTTATCACTATTCCTGATAGTCTCTTCCATCTTCATCCTCAGGTCCTGGCTTCTAGTCTTTTTCTGCTGAATCTTCTCTTCCACTGGGGAGCCCTATTGACAAGGTCTCAGTATTTCCATTCTGGTTCTCTCCAGAAAAGTCTCTTCATCAAGCTTTACAAACCCACCATCTAGTCTCTCTCTTTCTTTCTTTCTTTCTTTCTTTCTTTCTTTCTTTCTTTCTTTCTTTCTTTCTTTCATCTTCCTTCCTTCCTTCCTTTTTCTTTTTCTTTTTTATTTGAGAGAGAGCACATGCACAATTTAGGGGAGGGCAGAAGGAGAAGGAGAATCTTAGGCAGTTTCCACACCCACTGTTGGAACCCTGTGCAGGACTTGATCTCACAACCCTGAGATCATGACCTGAGCTGAAATTAAAGAGTCAGATGCTTGAGGGATTGAGCCACCCAGGAGCCTGCATCTAGCCTCTTTTTACAGCCTTGATCTTTCAAGGCATTTATGAGTTACAAAACGGGCTTTCTTTGTTCTCTTATAAGGTTTGTATATGAGGGTGGGTTTATCTCATTTACCTTGGTATCCTACTGACAAAACCAATAGAGAAAGAGCCCATTCTAGCTTTATTTACTGAAAGCACTACACTTACAATTTATAAGCTATTTATTAAAAATCTCCCTGTCGTCTGTAGTGATGGATGTTCACTGGACTTATTGAGATCATTTCACAATATAAATAAATATGAAATCATTTTTTAATTAATTAACTAATTAATTAACTGATGCCTCTCCTTATTCCCCCAAAGATATTAAGTGGCTTCCAGGAAATATATATAATGAAGAAGCATAGTTTTTCTTTCCCTAGACATATTCTGGGATATTAATAGATATCATGACAAAACTGCTGTATGTTCAAATTTGTTTAGAATTTTGGTTAAACGAACTTGAGTGGGTTTTTAAAAAATTCAGTACTAAGTGACTCTTGGGGATTGCATGGGGCTATAGTATTATACAACATTTCAAAAATACATTTTAAAAAGTCTTTTTCTTCTTGATAATGCATCTATTAACATATATAAGAACTGGTGTTCTAGGAAATCCAGTTGAAGAGATGCTTAATTAAATAAAAATAAAATCAACAGCAGGAAAAGCCAAAACAGAGTAAATTATACCAGAAGAAAAAAAAACACCTCACAATAAAGTCTCAAATGATTTAGCTGTGAATTTGTTTTTGACCTTCCTGGAGGTGAAAGCAAAAGAGAAACATGGTTTACTACATAATTCTCACTGTATGGGAAGAAGAAAGAACACATTTCCTTGGGGGCAGACACACTGCCACTGGATGATGACAAATGTGTTTCAGTTGGGTCACATAAGGTTTTCGGGTCTTTTTTCGTAGCCTTCCTAATGTCAGCCTTTGTGTAGGTGACAGGAGAATAAGCTAGGTAGGTTTTACCAGAACCAGGGGTCCAGTAGTCAGGCTGTTTCATCAGTCATCAGAGGTGAGTTCTTGTGAGGTCATTTCAAGTGTGGAGCAGCAGACAGCAAAGAGACAGAGTCTGAATGTCAGAAAGATACAGAGAAGTTGCTGGACAATTTCATATAACCACACAGCACCTCCCCCACTGGGGTTCCATTTGAAAATAAGCTCATGTGAATCAAAACCTAGTATTATCCATCCATTCATATGTCCATCTTCTATTTATTTAAGGGGATGTTGTGTATGCCTTTGAAGGCATCATTTTAATTTTCAGAAATGAGGGTGGGATATTTTTTCATATGTGGTTTTATGTTATATGTGTTCCATCTACAAAGGAACCATGAAATAAAACTGTTGACCTAATCACTGAGTTGATGGAATTCTTCATTTGCCTAAGATGTGGGAGTTAGACCACATTCTTGTGGAAAAAGATGGCCTTTAGGAAGTCACTTTATGAAAACGGCCAACTTTCTAAATAGTGGTTTGACCAACCCTGTTTTCAGCAGACATAGAACTTGATCACTTGTTCAGTAGTTTATTGCTGATATTTGGAAGGATAATTATGTGCTATATTTCTTTATGCCATGAAAAATAATTCCTCATCTATCATTCTTTATGAATTATAGCACAGAATCTCAATAAAAACCTCAGAAGTTAAATTTTCAACATTAAGAAATACTAGATTATGACGGTCTGAGCCCAGCTCCATCATCTACTTAAAATAGTTGTGTGGACTTAGGCAATTGCTTGAATCTCTCAGAATTTCAGTGTCTTTATCTGTTAAACAAGAAAAATATTGGTTACACACCTCACAAGGGTGTGATGAGGAATACATAGACAACAACACAAGCAAATTCTTGGAGACTGGCACATAAAAATCACTCAATAATTTTCCAATATGATGATGATGATTCAATACTTTATGAGGAAGCTTAGATTCATTGACTACTGTAGTACTGTTTTCAAGATTGTGTAAACTGCAGACCATTCAAGTGTACCTAAATGAGGAAAGATAAGATCAGCTCTCTCCTTTTTACTGTCATTTTTAAAAAAAAGATTTTATTTATTTATTTGACAGAGAGAGAACCCAAGTAGGCAGAGAGGCAGGCAGAGAGAGGAGGGAGCAGGCTCCCCGCTGAGCAGAGCCCAATGTGGGACTCGATCCCAGGACCCTGAGATCATGACCTGAGCCGAAGGCAGGGGCTTAACCCACTGAGCCACCCAGGCGCCCTTTACTGTCATTTTAAAGGACAGCTGATAGCCATGAAATGACAAAGATAGATCTAGATTAAAACAGTTTATTTTCAAATGTCTGCTGACACCTGACAGCCCCAGAGGTTACTAGCATTCAGCACTAAATTTTAAAGTTCAAACTATGTTTCCATTATTTAATGAAGCTTTGCTGTTCTTTTTTCCCCCAGAAATTAGTTTCATTGTTTCTGTGTGAACTTCCATTAAGAATGTCATGTTCTAATCTTAACAGCTGCTTTTAGAATTCATCATCATTGTAGGATTTGGGAAACTATTAATTGGATTGAAGGAATGGTGGCAGTTTTAGCATAGTATCTGGGAAATACAAATAGAAGGAAAAATTAGAAAGGAGGGAAACAATGTCTATCATGGCATCAATGCATTTTTTTCTGTAGACATTTATCACGAACATAGTTGTCATTTAAAATAGCCTTAATATACTTATGTGTTTTCTTATAGATACTTGAGTCATTTGTGGTGGAATAAGCTGCTTGAGAAGAGATCAAGTTAAATAATTTATTAGAGCAATTGTTTTCATTGTTGATGGCTTGTAAATGGAAAGAAAAAATCAATGAAATCATTTTATGTTGAGAAAAGATTCCAAAACAAAATTTCATGGTCATATAACACTTGAAGATTGGATATAGCCAGACCATGAAGACCCTGACCTGCTCTAAGTTAATACTGTTTCTAGAGTTCAGAGAGCACACATTCGATAGAACATAGTAATTGACAAAAGACATGTTAGCGTATTGTATATGTGATTGTGTTTGCACTGACATCAACCCTGTCTATGCCAAAGGGCACATCAACATTGCAGAAAGAGATACTATACTGCAGTTTCTAGTTACTTCAAAGTTTTTAGATATGTCCCACAAAATGATTAGTAACTCTAATTAATTGATACAGCTACTTACTGATAATTTCTAAATAAAAAATCTAGTAAAAATAAAAAATTCCAGGAATGTGAAAAAAAGCAGTTCTAATATAAAACCACGGCAGTGATTACGAGTAAACATTGTGAATATGTGTTCACAATAGGGCATTTCACAGCTACTTATTTGTTCTGAAGGATTTTATTAAAAGTAATAATCAACGCTTATTTAGTGTTAGTATTTCATTAAGAGCAGGATGGTTAGTGCTATTGTTTTATATAGAGCGAGACATATCACTTGGTGAAAGCCTAATTTACCTGACTTCATTGATCTTTTCCTTTCTTTTAAAATTTTCAAATGGAATCTCAAGTGAATAAATTAGTAAATTTATCATTTTCTCTATAATACTGTCATAAGGACAGTTTGATAAAATAGCTCATTATAGTCAATGATGTGAAATATGAGTTTCATCAGCATATTTTCATCAAATGCAGCCACAGAAATTAGTTTGCTATTATCAAGGACTGCAGAATGCAAAAATAAAATTAAGCATGCTATTATACTGGTTAAATTTTGGGATTGACCCAAGTGAATTAAAAAAAAGAAACTTCTAGTGACAAAAGAAAATCAAAGAAATCACCCAAATTAATTGACAAGTAATAATGCTAGTCATGTAATGACTATGTTTGAAATAAGTTGTCATCCTCTTCAAAGGTAGCTCTCAGGTCTACTTTTTCTATGCAGTCATAGTGCTAACATGTGATTTTTAAGCATTCTTTTGGCAAAGCTAATCAAATTCTATATGTAATAGGGACTGCTTGTTATCTGTAACTGTTGTTCTTGAGAATTCAGCAATTGGCAGTTCCTATTATATCTGTATTTTAAATCCTCATTTTCCTTAAAATGGGACATTTAAGAAGTGACAGATAAGGGACGCCTGGGTGGCTCAGTTGGTTAAGCGGCTGCCTTCGGCTCAGGTCATGATCCCAGTGTCCTGGGATCGAGTCCCACATCGGGCTCCTTGCTGGGGAGGGAGCCTGCTTCTCCCTCTGCCTCTGCCTGCCACTCTGTCTACCTGTGCTCGCTCTCTCTCTCTCCCTCTCTCTCTGACAAATAAATAAATTAAAAAAAAAAAAAAAAGAAGTGACAGATAAGTCTTCTTGATTTTGATTGGTTTATGGTGAATGTTTCTACATCCATTATATGCTAATATTAGGATATTTCAGTCCTGTAAACTATTGTTTACAGTTAACTATTGTTACGAAAATGCACATAGCCAATCACTACAAAAAGTAGTGGCATACAAAAATAAGTATTTATTTAGCTCATGGGTCTGTGCGTAGATGAGGTTGGATGTTCTTGACTGGGGTAACTGGTTGGGTGAGTCAACTCCAGGGACTTCTCATCCTTCTCTTGGAATCAGCAGGTTGTCTGGGCATATTCCTCTTATAGCAATGGTAGACAAACAAGAGAACAAGTGAAAACATCTGAGGCCTTTTAAGGTCCAAGTTCAGAAATGGCACATAATCTTTTCCAAAACATTGGTCAAAGTCATATGGCCAAACCCAAAGTCGAGGGATGGGGCAATATGCCTTACTATTTGAATCTGAATGGGATAAACTACAGAATCATATGGCAGAGAGTATGGGTACAGGGAGGGTTGAAGAATCTGGGGCGGGGGATGAGATTTACCATAACATCAATTTCATTAAGGTAAATGCTAAACACATTAAGTTAAACCACGAAGAAGATAAAGAAGATAAAAGGAGATAAAAAAATTGGTATGACTGTCTAGCTTTTTTCACAAAATCATTGCAAGTGTGGGGATATGCTACCAGCCCACTATAATTTAAATTCTTAATGTATCATATCTATACATGAATCAATGGTAGGTGTTAAAAAATAAAATGCTTTCTATACTATTTTGTGGAAAGTTAGAATATTTAGGTAGTTTCATGAATAAAAATATATGTATGTTCCATTGATTATTCCAGAGGAAACTCAGATATTATTATTTGATTTAATTTTTCTACCTAAAGGTTTCAACAAAAATGTTTGATTTCCGTTGACTCTTTTTTTTTTCTTGACTTTCTAACTGAACTATAAAAGTCACAACACCTAAAGTACCATAGCCCCTCTAACCCAGCTCAAATGTACGTTATGACAGATGAGCTTGAGCAAATTTTGTTTTGAAGTAGGTAGAGAATAACTCATAAATAACAGTGAAATGAAATCTTTTATAGAAACATTTTGTAATTTGGTGAGCAGGAAATCTGAAATCTCAAGCATCTGGAATCATGTCATATTTGGAAATTAAAAAAAAAGATCTGTTCATTTATGTAAAAGCTAAAGAGGTGGTGAAAAGAGAGCAGAAAAAATAAGTCAGAAGAGGGAGAGATAGTAGAGGAATCAAGAGGGCCCGGGAAGTACAGAGTAAATATCAGAAGAATACTGAGAGTTATAGATATTCAGGGATTATGTGATGTTTTCTGATAGCAGAGAAAAGGAAGTTAGTATTAAAATGTCAGAAAATAGGGGTGCCTGGGTGGCTCAGTTGTTGGGCGTCTGCCTTTGGCTCCGATCATGATCCCAGGGTGCTGGGATCAAGCCCCACATCAGGCTCTCTGCTTGGCGGGAAGATTGCTTCTCCCTCTCCCACTATCCCTGCTTGTATTCTCTCTCTATGTCTCTCTCTCTGTCAAATAAATAAATAAAATCTTAAAAAAATTTTTTTAAATGTTGGAAAATAAGGGTGCTTTGAGTGGCTCAGTCTGTTGAGTGGCTGTCTTCGGCTCACAGTGTGATCCCAGGGTTCTGGGATCAAGTCCAGTTTAGGGCTCCCTGCTCAGTGGGAGCCTGTTTCTCCCTCTACCTCTGTCTCTTGGCTTGTGCTCTCTCTCTTTATCTCAAGTAGATAAATAAAATCTTTAAAAGAAAATAAAAAATAAAATGTCAGAAAGTAGAAAAACCAAAATGTAATTTACATTTTAGTATCTGCTAATGGTAACATGTGTCATTTTAAAACCACTTTGCTGCGTCATCTGGGTGTCTCAGTGGGTTAAGGCCTCTGCCTTCGGCTCAGGTCATGATCCCAGAGTCCTGGGATCGAGCCCCACGTCGGGCTCTCTGCTCGGCGGGGAGCCTGCTTCCTCCTCTCTTTGCCTGCCTCTGCCTGCTTGTGATTTCTGTCTGTCAAATAAATACATAAAATATTTAAAAAAAATAAAAAAAAAACAAATAAATACATAAAATATTAAAAAAAATAAAAAATAATTAAAAAATTAAAAAATTTGCCCCTGGGACAGCTCAGTAGACTGGAATAGGGAATGTTTTATGAAAAGGAAGGCTAAGCGTTACTGGACACCATTGTTTTTAGGTGGGGTTCCTCTGAAGATGCATAAGCTTGTGCAGTTGGATTCTGAGAAGGCTTTTGTTTGAAGTAGTGTGACAAAGTAAGTCACAACAAAGTAGAAGAATGGAGCCTATATAATAGTGTAAAGTTGAACGCATACAAGTAACAGAGGGATTGTAATTTTTCAGTTTATTTCACAGGATATCCTCTATCTTCCTGGAAACACATAAGGCGTGAATGTAAGAATGTTGTGCAAACCTTAACAGAGAAAGTGTACATCTGAATGTGACTGAAAACTAAAAATAAAGGGAAACATTGGCAGATCTATAAAATATTGACTGACCTGTATTAATGATTAAAAGCCTCAGAAAGAGCAGCCTTACAGATTCTTTGTGAAATCCAAGGCAACTACAACAGTATAGTCTGTAGTGATTAATAATGAGTGTGGACTTCGGAACTCAATAGAACTGAGGTTGAGTACCGCTCTTTTCTACCCAACACGGGTGACACTGGGTCAGTTATTCAAACACCCTTTGCCTTCCTTCCTCTTCCTTCCTTCATATATCAACTAAGGATAATAATACTGACTTTATAATCTTGTGAAAATGAAATGAGTGTCTAATGAAAGCACTATTGCTTGGTTATAGAATAAGAATTCAACAAATTTTAGCTATCATTATTACTATTACCAAGCATTCAGCAAATACAAAGGACCTAGGCTTAAAAATGTGCATTTCTCATTCTCAGAGAAAAGATCAAAGTGAAAAGAGCTCTCCATCTGGCTTATTGTTAATTACAGTGGTAAATTACTTTCTTAGGAAAAAAAAGAAGGCTCATCAATCTGCCATATGCTTTCTCAAAAGACTAGCTTCAGGTTCTGAAGTCAGAAGTCATTTGAGAAGGCTACAAATAGCCACTGTCAAGAATCAGTACATAAGGAAACCATGAAAAAGTTCTGTAGCTTTTTCTCACCCTGAAAACAGCTTAGTCCTTGAGTGGCAATCCAGAACAAATAAATGGAGGCTAATTTAACAATCATTTCCATCTTCACCAGGACACGTGGGTCTACATAGCATTGACTGTTTTTAATATGTCCTTATTTCTGTAAGAGAAAACCTTTTGAAGGCTGAAAAATTTATTTTACCTGGAGTATTTGAGGTCAGCGTGTATTTAATTGCTTATTATTTAGAAGCTAATACCTGGATGGAGTAACACATTAAAAAAATTCTTACTGTTGGGGCGCCTGGGTGGCTCAGTCATTAAGCGTCTGTCTTTGGCTCAGGTTGTGATTCTGGAGTCCTGGGATCGAGTCCTGCATCGGGCTCCCAGCTCAGTGGAGAGCCTGCTTCTCCCTCTCCCTCCGCTGCTCCCCCTGCTTGTGCTCTCTTTCCCTCTTGCTGTCTCTGTCAAATAAACAAACAAAATCTTAAAAAAAAAATGTTTACTGTTTCTATCACTGCTAAAGGGTAGTATTTTTATTGCTAGATGTTGTAGTATTTAACTTGAGGAGGCACCTAATGAGAGCAGTGATATTTTGAACATTGTCCTGATTGTACTTTATTGTTTCAATCCATTGGATGATCCTGTTGTTATTCAGGATGATATATAATTACAAAACACATAGCATGAGAAATGTTATTCCTCGCTACAGTATTATCGCAATCTCAGACTCTCCATGGGCAAATTTAAATGTTGCCTGTGTCTAGATCCTCTTACAAAGTAATAAGGCTTTTTGACAGTTATGACTTCATATTGTTTCTAATAACACCTTCACAAGTTTGTAGGCCTTGAAATAAGATGTTATCATATTCTTCAAATCCAATTTCTTGACATACTGACATATCCTTCTGATTGAAGCTAGTAACTACAATTCCAGAGGGATTACAAAGATAAGGAATGAGGTCCTCTATTGAATGCACACCCTCTTTTTACCATCTCTTGCTCTAGCCATTGTTATGCTGATCCGTTCCCAGAAGGTTTTTGTGAACTTCAGGCAGATGCCATCAGAAAGTGTCTCATCTCAAGTCAAATCCTACCTTCCCACCCCTTCACTCTCTGCTCCAGGATGGCATGGGATACCTGTGAAAATCCCGTCAGCATTCACACATATGAAGTGGGACTGAGGAAACACCAAGGGGCCATCCTTGACCAATGAAGGATGGGAGATAATGAATCAGTGTTTCTCCCCTTTGCTGATTATGAACCAGGTACTATTTTTTAAATCCCCATTTTCAGATGAAGAAACTGATAAGTGATTTGATTAAGGTCACTTAGCTAATAAGCGACCAAAGAGTCTAGTTACAGCCTGTGACCCTAACCTCTCTACTCCACTTTCTCATTTCATTAGCAGAACTATTCTTGATCCTCTTTATTATTTCTCAAATGCATGAAATTAGAAAATTTTGGGAGATCTCACTCTTTGCCAGGTGACTTCTCTCTGTATATGCTAAAAAGCAATGCTGCTCTCCTGACCAAATGTAACTGTTGGAAAGAAATCTCAGCAATCACTCCTGAAAAACGAACAAGGCTAACTTTTGAACAGAAGGTTGCCCAGAACAGTCATTTCCATTATCAAGAATCTTCTTCTCATAAGGATTGTTTCTTACCTTTCCCTTAATCACATCTTCCAAAAGCATGAGTATGTGCACACTTGCTTGTGCTCATGTGCAAGTGTGCACACACACAATGTGTGCATAACCACACACTCATAGAGTTAGTATGAGTCCATTATCTTTTAGCACTTTAAACTGTGGAAATGTCTGTAGTCATCTTGCCTCTCTTTCCTTGTAGAAAGGTTCTATCTACAAAGAAGTTTGTGGAATTCTTTTTCAATTTTATTTATTTTTGTGTATGTATGTATGTATGTATGTATGTATGTATGTATGTAGAGTGCATGCCTGTGAATGCAAATGGTGGCGGGAGGGGCTGAGGGAAAGGGGGATCTGAAGCAGGGTTCATTCTTACCATGAGGTCATGACCTTAGCTGAAATCAAGAGTCAGACTGAGCCACCCAGGTGCCCCTTTTTTCAGTTTTGAAATGTAAAAAGTTTACCAGAATTTATCTTGAAGTTTTTCAATCTTTATGAACTTCTTTTTTCCTGGAACATTTTGGGTTTTTTCAATGTATTTATGTCCTACATCTTAGACAATTTTCTTTTTTCCCCTTTTCTTTAGGCATAACACTGATCTGTTTATTAGATCTCTAATGTCTATCTTCTGCCTATCATCTTGGGTCTGTGTGCTGTTGTGTTTCTCTAAAATCTGTTCTCCATCTCATTAAGCTTTCTGAAGTACAAAGTCCATTTTCTTCTGCTTACCGTTTATTTTTAAGTTTGACAACACCACTATTTTATTTTTGCCTTAGTTTCTTTTCTTAGAATTGCCAGATCTTGTTTTATCTAATTCTAGTGTTCTTTTTTTTTTCAATTTTCCTATTTTATAAAGCACATGTTTTCTTTAATATATTTGTAAATTTAAACTAATTTTATTCTAGAAAATTCTTTTGTATCCTGAAATTAATATTCCCAAGTGCTATCTTTACCTATTTTTTAATTGCTGTGTTTCTTTTCTTCTGTTGCAGAAATTTTGTGTAAGTCTGAAGCTTTTGGTTTTTTTTATTGTTCATCTTTGTATTAAGCTGCAATTCATTCTTTTTGTTTGTTTGTTTTTTAGGTTCTTTGCTTAGAACATGAACTGAATGGCTAGGAGATAGCCTAGCATATATTCTCTGCTTATATTTTTATGATCTGAGAGAGACAGATTGGTATGCAAAGCCACAACCTAAGAATTTTATTTCCTTACTTTGTTGTAAGCCTTGCCTAACAGGTCAGATAATTTGGTGTGTCCTGTTGTGATGGTATCTAAGGAGGATTATTGTTTTGAATACAGATGATCTCACTTTTCTTGGTAAGCCATGCTCCTTGGTAATTTTGGAGCTTAAAATGATGGTTGGCAAAGGATTGACTTATTTTCTTGGTTGGAATGTTTCCTCCCCTGATTCCTACTTGAAAATTGGGCTGTCATCAAGGCCATATTTTTCAGTGTAGGTGTTCAGTGTAGGCCAGAACCCAGACTGGATCCTGGCCAAAGAACCAAGCTGCACTTGGAGACCTTAGGGGATCTGAGGTTTATTTAATGCTGACGGGCTCAGAGTAATCTCCCAAGGTCTGAGCCCCCACCACAAACAAAGGGGTAGTTTATACACTTTTATTATTGTATCTGTGTCACTCTTGCTCCTGTGGCTGGTGGGGCAGGAGGAAAAACCCAGACTGGCCCTGGGTCCAGGACTGGGATCCCCTGCTGTATTGGTTGGCCACCTTAGAATTTCCCTTATCATAGGAAGCAGATTTGGAGAGTATGGATGTATATATGTAGAGAGATATATGTCTAACTTCCTTCACTCCTGATCTGTGGAGAGAAAATTAGAGTAAAAGAAATCTTCCTACATTTTTGTATCTTGCTTATTGTTTGGATTGTGTATTTTTGGAGCTGAAAGTTTTGGTGGAAACCTGGAGGGCATTCTTCACTTCCTTCTTGCAATGTTGTGTGGTACTCTTAAACTGGGAGGTGATGGGTTTTTTCTGTTATCTGTACTCAACTTAGTCTACATGATATCTAACTTGTAACTATTCCCTATGGTTTATATATAAGATTGGTCATTTCTGGTGTCAGTAGATATCATTTGATTTAACATTTTTGTTACTGTGGTTCATTTTAGGACCTTAGGAAAGGCTTTTTCATTTTTTGTTTTAGGACATTAGGAAAGGCTTTAAATAAATGTGTGTTCTCCAACATACTTCTTGTAAAGCATCTATGATATACTTAAAAAGATTTATTTTTTAAAAATTTTATTTATTTAATTTTATTTTTTAATTTAAATTCAGTTAATTAATATATAGTGTACTATTAGTTTCAGAGGCAGAGTTCAGTAATTCAACAGTCTTATATAACACTCAGTGGTCACCACGTGCCTTCCTTAATGTCCATTACCCAATTACCCCATATCCCCACCCCACTCGCCTCCAGCAACCCTCAATTTGTTTTCTATGATTAAGAGTCTCTTATGGTTTGTCTCCCCCTCTAATTTGTCTTGTTTTATTTTTCCCTCCCTTCCCCCATGATCCTCTGTTTTGTTTCTTAAATTCCACATATGAGTGAGATCATATGATGATTGTTTTTCTCTGACCTATTTCGCTTAGCATAATACCCTCTAGTTCCAACCACATCACTGCATCTGTCCTATTGTCTAGATAACAAGCACAGGTGTCCTCCTACATGTCTCCTGCTTCTTCACTCTAACCCATCATCAGATTCTGTTTATTTTACCTTCTTTTGCTATATCTACTTTATTATTTTATTATTTTTAAGCCTTTACTGCCAACACTCTGATCTAAGTTTTCATCATCTTTTACCTGAACAATTGCAATAGCCTCCTCACATGGCCTCCCTGTATCTCTTATGGTCTACGTCCAGTCTCTTTCCTCCAGTCTCTATTCAGCAATAAATCACATCAATGATTTCCCCTTGGCTTTAGACCAGGTATGGACTGGCATGGTCATATCTCATCAATCTCACTCTGTGCCTCCAGCCACACAAAACTTCTTGTGTACTGTAAAATGCCTGCCTCCTTCCAGATACCGGGGGCTTCCCAAATGTTTTGTTTACCTGGAATGTCACATCCTTTTACTTTTAAATAACTAAATGATTAAAGAGGTCTTAGGAAAGAGATGATATCTGAGCAGGAATATTAGGAGTGTGTAATAGAAGATCACGAGGATATGGGAGTAACGGAGGCACCACATAACCAGGCAGGGCTTGATCATGAATGACCTTATATATCATGTTAAATATCTTGGATTTTTGTCCTGAATGTGATGAAGAAACCATCCCAGTCATTGTTTACAGCATATACAGAAGTTTAGATGATTAAATAAGCATGTGTTAAAAATATTTTTTTAAAGGTAATATCATACATTGAAAGGATCATACAACATGATCAAATGGAATTTATTCCAGGGATGCAAGGATGGTTCAATATCTGCAAATTGATCAATGTGATACACACAAATGAAGAATGAGAATTATATGATCATCTTAATAGATACATAAATGACATTTGACAAAATTCAGCATCCATTCATGTTAAAAATTCTCAGCAAACTGGGTATAGAGGGAGTGTACCTCAACATAATAAAGGTCATATATGTCAAGCCTACAGCTAACATCATACTCATCAGTGAAAAGACGAAAGCTGTTCCTTTAAGATAAGGAACAAGACTGGGTGCCCACTACCCCAACTTTTATTCAACATAATGCTAGAAGTCCTAGCCAGAGCAATTAGGCAAGAAAAGAAATAAAAGACACTAAAATCAGAAAGGAAGAAGTAAAACTCTCTCTACCTGCAAATAACATGGTATTATATGTAGAAAATGTTAAAGGTTCTACCAAGAAAATTGTTCGAACTAATCAACAAATTCAGTAAAGTACAAGTTACAAAATCAATATGTGAAAATTAGTTGCATTTCTATACACTAATAATGAACTAGCAGGAAGAAGAATCCCATTTAAAACTGCCTCAAAAAGAATAAGAGATCTAAGAACAAATGTAACCAGGAATATGAAAGAAGAGAAGAGGAAAGACACTATATCATATTTAAATGGTCTATCCACCAAGAAGATATTATAAATGTTTATGCCCCTAACATGGAAGCAGCCAATTATATAAGCCAATTAAAAACAAAATCAAAGAAACACATTGTAATAATACAATAATAATATGGAACTTTAACACCCCACTCACTGCAATGGACAGATCATCTAAGCAGAAGTTCAACAAGGAAACAAGGGCTTCTAATCTAATGCACACTGGACCAGATGGACTTCATAAATGTATTCAGAACATTCAACCCTAAAGCAACAGAATAGACATTCTTCTCGAGTGCACACAGAACATTCTCCAAGATAGATTGCATCCTGGATCACAAATCAGGTCTTAACCAGTGCCAAATGATTGGGATCATTCTGTCCATATTTTCAGACCGCAATGCTTTGAAACTAGAACTCAGTCACAAGAGGAATGTTGGAAAGAACTGAAATACATGGGAAAAAAATTCAAGGAAACAAATGAAAATGAAAACATGACTGTTCAAAATCTAAACCACATTTTGTTTATCCATTTACTAATTGATGCATTTTTTTCCAGCTTTAGTCTCTTAGGAATAATGCTATTATGGACATTTTAAATCAAATATTTCTTGCCTTTTATTTTCATGGTGGCAAATTTCAGCCATATACAAAAGTAGACAAAACAGTATAATGAATCCTTATGTGCCTATTATCCAGGCTTGAGAATTGTTAACTTATGGCCAATCTTGGTTCTCCTCTACCTCACTCACTTTTCCCACAATTGTATTATTAAAGCAAATATCTGATGTCATATCAATTCACATATAAATACTTTAGTAAATATTTCTAAAAGATAAGCCCTTCTTTTAAAAAACATAACTGAAATGTCATTAGCATACTGGAAGATAGCATTGACTCCTTCAGTTCCTGTATCTAAATCTAAATTGGATAGCCTCAGTGTTCACATTGATGATTTTCATGTATGTATCATAAATTTTGAAGTTTGAATTAGCAGATATGGCCCATACCCTGTACTTGATTAGAATAATATTATATGTCTCTTTTATTTTTTTTATTTTATTTTTTTTTTTTAAGATTTTATTTGACAGAGATTACAAGTAGGCAGAGAGGCAGACAGAGAGAGGGGGGGAAGCAGGCTCCCTGCTAAGCAGAGAGCCTGATGGGGGCTTGATCCCAGGACCCTGGGATCATGACCTGAGCCGAAGGCAGAGGCTTTAACCCACTGAGCCACCCAGGCGCCCCTATGTCTCTTTTAAACCTCATCTCTAGTGCTGTCTATATTTCTCTTTTTTAGCATTCATTTGTTGAAGGAACTGGGTCGTTTCTCCTGTGGTTTCCTATAGTCTGGCTTTTGCTGACTGCCTTCTCATGGTGCATTTTAACCTGTTTTTATGTCCCCTGTATTTCCTGTCCATTGGTAGTTGGATCCAGAGACTCGATCAGAGAGTCAAGTTTTGTTTGTTTGTTTTCTTTTTTGTAAACACACTTAGAGGGAGTGTTTTTCTTCCTTCTGGAGGTACATAATGCATGATTTTCTCTCTTTTGGAGGATATCAGCTACCTTGACTCTCATTCATTTCTCCTCAGTTCATTAGGAGTTGCAACATGATGCTATCCTAGTGCTTCAGAGCTGCTTCTACTTCAATTAAGGGAAACTCCCCTCATCTACTATTTTGGTGATCCAGTGGTGCAGTTGGTACAAGAAAGCAAGAATGAATGTTTCATTTCTTTCTTCCCCTCTACTTACCAGTTTTCAAAAATAGTGAGCTGGTTCCTTAGCATCCTCCAAGGTTGACTGTCTTTTTATTGACATCTTTTAAAAAATAGCATTATGGGGGTGCCTGGGTGGCTCAGTGGGTTAAAGCCTCTGCCTTCGGCTCAGGTCATGATCCCGGGGTCCTGGGATCGAGCCCCACATTGGGCTCTCTGCTCAGCAGGGAGCCTGCTTCCTCCTTTCTCTCTGCCTGCCTCTCTGCCTACTTGTGATTTCTGTCTGTCAAATAAATAAAATCTTTAAAAAAATAGCATTATGGATTAAAATTTGGTCACATTTGATACAATTCCATTTTAATATCAGCTACATATATACTAACTTATATTATTACTTCACATCCACTTCTGCATCCTCAGCATAGTGGAACTTCCCTTGCTAAGACAGAGAAAGAATCATGCAACAAATTGGAGATGAGGTGGAGGAGGTAGTGAGGCAGAATATCCTGATCTGTTGTCAAATCAAAACTGCTTTGGAGCACAAGAGAACATTTCAGTGGGACGGAACAGTTTTATATCTTTGTTGTGTCTGCATTTATAAAAGTCATAGAACTGTACTTTTAAAAATGTGAATGCTCTGTATATGAATTATACCTAGAGGAAAATCATAATTCTAACTTCTTTTATAAATAAATTCATACTAATATATATTTTCTTCTCTATTTTTAAATTCTTTGTAGTGGCCTAATTTAAAAAAATTATTATTAGAATGCTTAAATTTGGGGGGGCACCTGTGTGGCTCTGTTGGGTAAGCATCTGCTTTTGGCTCAGGTCATGATCCCAAGGTCCTGGGATCACTGCGTCAGGCTACTTGCTCAGTGGAGAGTCTGCTTCTCCCGCTTCCTCTGCAACTCCACACCTGCCCCCATGCTCTTTCTCTCATGTGCACTCTCTCATAAATAAATAGATAAATAAATAAAATCTTGCTTGAACTTGGGAAAAACTACATCCATAACTCCAACTTCATTATGGTGACTTTATGACTTATGTTCATTTTTTCCCCAAAGATTTTATTTATTTATTTGAGAGAGAGAGCGAGAGAGCGAGAGCATGAGCAGGGTAGAGAGGCAGAAGGAGGAGCCAACTCTCTGCTGAGCAGGGAACATGATGGGGGACTTGATCCCATGGTCCTATGATCATGACCCAAGTGAAGGCAGATGCCTAACTGACTGAGCCACCCGGGTGCCCCCATCCTCACCACCATTTTTTTTTTTTAATAATGTGAAAATTTGAGTTAGGTAAGGTCCAGTTGTTCCCAAGCTTTGTTGCACATTAACACCACCTGGGAACTTTTAAAATCCTGATGTCTAGAATATTCGAGAGTGGGAACCAGGCATCAGTATTTAAAATTTTCTCCCTGGTGATTACAATGGGCAGCCAACTTTGAGAACCAATGATATGGGTGGGTCTTTATTGGCTTTTAGCATGAGTGCATATGGGATCACTTGAGGAACTTTGAAAGAGAGTGCTATGGTAGTGCCTCAGGATTTTTTAAAGTTTCCCAGGTTATTTTATTATGGGAAAACCTATTTTATATAGTGTGGCCTGTTTTATAGAGGGCTAGCTATTTCCCTGCCTCTTCTTTGAGACTGTTGTTTTCAAAGCGTGCTCTTCAGCCAACAGCATCACTATTATCTGGAAAAGTGTTCTCAAAAGCCATCCCAGATTTACTGAATATGAAATTCAGAGGATATGACCCAGAAATCTGTATGTTTCAAGTCCTCCAAATGATTGTGATACACAGTACAGTTTGTGAAGCTTTGCCCAGGGAATTTTGGCAGCCATTCCTTAGGTATTGGCTGTGGAGATGGACTCTCTCACTGTCAAAACCTGCAGGAAACATCTCATGGATTTGCCATTCTGAACCCCAGGTCAATAACCCCAGGTTATTTTGACAAATTTGATTGCTCCTATGCCCAAGTGGCACTATGAATCGTGTGAGGCTCTAAGAATGGCCGCTCTATTCACACAGAGTTATTTTAGCAAACTATGGGAAATATGAATAATAGCATCTTTTAGATACACCCAATTACACTGCATTGCTATTAACATGGCCTAGTTTTCTGTGATTCTGTTTTAGAATTTGCAGGTCTTCCTTTGTTGGTTTGGCTTTGATTTAAAAAAAAAAAAAGGAAGAAGAAGAACCACATTTATAATAGAAAGTCCAGGGACTTCAGTGATTCCTCATCACAATGTCTTCAAAAATTTTAACATAGCTCCAATTTTTTATTTTATTGTAACAGACTTCATAGAAAGTTTAAAAAGACAATTTGTCCCAACTGCATTTTATCCTGATTTAGAAAGATCTAAACACATATACCTTTAAAAAAAAAAACCCACAGTAGTATATGGAAGATTTTTATTCTGTGTATGGGCTGAATGGGGCATGGTTCCAATCATTTTAAATCTATGATTTGGAGTGATGGTGGAAACTAGTAACCTTGAAGTGTACCTATCTTATAGTTTGTCAATGATAAACATATAAAGTAAAAATGACAATATTCTTCATAAATGAAACTCTAATCGAAGATCAGAGATTTGATCATCTCCAACGTTGTATGACACTTCTCCTGTTCCTCCAACAAAGAAAGATTTGCAGGTTCTAAAACAGACTCACACTATTCCTCTTTCTACACTCCCAAATATTTTAATATTTTAAGTATATAATTAACAGGATGGAGTGGTAAAACATTTCTTAAATGTAGCCCCAGCCACTTTGCTAAGTATGTGTATTACCTATATGTTTGAACTTGATGTTTGAATTGCCCTAACACAATTTCATTTCTTCTTTTTTTAATTTTGTAAGACCTTATATTTTTAAAATATTTTATTTATTTATGTGTCAGAGAAAGAGCGAGCCAATAAGAAAGCACAAGCAGAGGAAGTGGCAGGCAGAAGCAGAAGCAGGCTCCCTGCTAAGCAAGGAACCTGATGCAGAACTCAATCCCAGGACCCTGGGATCATGACCTGAGCTGAAGGCAGACACTTAATCTACTGAGCCAGCCAGGCACCCCTGTTTAAGACCTTATATTTTTAAGAGTGGTTTTGGATTCACAGCAAAATTAAGAAGAAGGTATAGAAATTTCTTATGTACCCTCTGCCCCCACACATTCACAGTTTCCCTTATTATCAATATCCATCACAGAGTGGTACAATTGTTAAAATTGATGAGTCTACATTGACACATTATGATCACTCAAAGTCCATACTTTACATTATGGTGAACTCTTGCTCATGTACATTCTATGGTTTAGACAAATGTACAATGGCATGTACCCATCATTATGGCATAATACCCAGTACTTTAATTGCTAAAAATCCTCTGTACTTTGCCTATTCATCACCCCCCCTCCCCATGCCATCCTTGGCACCCTGCACTCCCACCAAAAGCAACCACTGATCTTTTTATTATCTCCACAGTTTTGCCTTTTCCAGAATGTCATACAGTTGAGGTCATATAGTATACCCAGTAGTGCAATTGCAGAGTCATAGGGTAGCTCAATTTTTAATTTCTTAAGGAATTTCCACATTGTTTTCCCAAGTGGCTGCACCTACTTGCATTCCCACCAACAGTGTAAGAGGGTTCCCCTTTCTCCACATCCTCTCCAACACATGTTGTTTACTGTCTTGTTCATTTTGGCCATTGTAACTGGTGTAAGGTGGTATCTCAATGTGGTTTTGATTTGAATCTCCCTGATGGCAAATGATGATGAACATTTTTTTTTATGCATCTGTTAGCCATTTCTATATCTTCTTTGGAGAAATGTCTGTTCATGTCTTCTGCCCATTTTTTGACGTGATTATCTGTTTTGTGTGTGTTGAGTTTGAGGAGTTCTTTATAGATCTTGGATATCAGCCCTTTGCCTGTGGTGTCATTTGTGAATATCTTCTCCCATTCCGTGGGTTGCCTCTTTGTTTTGTTGACTGTTTCCTTTGCTGTGCAGAAGCTTTTGATCTTGATGGAGTCCCAAAAGTTCATTTTTGCTTTTGTTTCCTTTGCCTTTGGAGACATGTCTTGAAAGAAGTTGCTGTGGCCGATGTCAAAGAGGTTACTGCCTATGTTCTCCTCTAGGATTTTGATAGATTCCTGTCTCATGTTGAGGTCTTTTATCCATTTCGAGTTTATCTTTGTGTATGGTGTAAGAGAATGGTCGAGCTTCATTCTTCTACATATAGCTGTCCAATTTTCCCAGCACCATTTATTGAGGAGACTGTCTTTTTTCCACTGTATATTTTTTCCTGTTTTGTTTACAATTATTTGACCATTGAGTTGAGGGTCCATATCTGGGCTCTCAACTCTACTCCACTGGTCTATGTGTCTGTTTTTGTGCCAGTACCATGCTGTCTTGGTGATCACAGCTTTGTAGTAAAGCTTGAAATCAGGCAATGTGATGCCCCCAGGTTTGTTTTTCTTTTTCAATATTTTCTTAACAAATTCGGGGTCTCTTCTGATTCCATACAAATTTTAGGATTATTTGCTCCAGCTCTTTGAAAAATAACGGTGGAATTTTGATCGGAATGGCATTAAAAGTATAGATTGCTCTAGGCAGTATAGACATTTTAACAATGTTTATTCTTCCGATCCAAGAGCATGGAATCGTCTTCCATCTTTTTGTGTCTTCTTCAATTTCTTTCATAAGTGTTCTGTAGTTCCTCGAGTACAAATCCTTTACCTCTTTGGTTAAGTTTATTCCCAGGTATCTTATGGTTTTTGGTGCTATAGAAATGGAATTTATTCTCTAATTTCCCTTTCTGTATTTTCATTGTTAGTGTATAAGAAAGCAACAGATTTCTGTACATTGATTTTGTAACCTACCACATTACTGAATTGCTGTATGAGTTCTAGTAGCTTGGGGGTGGAGTCTTTTGGGTTTTCCATATAAAGTATCATGTCATCTGTGAAGAGAGAGAGTTTGACTTCTTCATTGCCAATTTGAGTACCTTTTATTTCTTTTTGTTGTCTCATTGCTGTTGCTACAACTTCTAGTACTATGTTGAACAAGAGTGGTGAGACTGGGCATCCTTGTCAGGTTCCTGATGTCAAAGAGAAGGCTGTCAGCTTTTCCCCATTGAGGAGGATATTCGCTGTGGTTTTTCATAGATAGATTTTATGAAGTTGAGGAATGTTCCCTCTATCTCTATACTTTGAATCGTTTTAACCAGGAACAGGAATTGTATCTTGTCAAATGCTTTTTCTACATCAATTGAGAGAAACATATGGTTCTTCTCTCTTATCGATTTCTTCTATTACATTGATTGATTTGCAAATGTTGAACCACCCTTGCATCCCATGGATAAATCCCACCTGGTCATGGTGGATAATCTTTTTAATGTACTGTTGGATCCTATTAGCTAGGATCTTGTTGAGAATCTTAGCATCCATATTCATTAGGGATATTGGTCTGAAATTCTCCTTTTTGGTGGGGTCTTTGCCTGGTTTGGGGATCAGGGTAATGCTGGCTTCATAAAAAGAGTCTGGAAGTTTTCCTTCTGATTCTATTTTTTTTTTTAATTTTATTTATTTATTTGACAGACAGAGAGCACAAGCAGGCAGAGAGGCAGGCAGAGAGAGAAGGAGATGCAGGCTCCCTGCTGAGCAGAGAGCCCGATGAGGGGCTTTATCCCAGGACCCTGGGATCATGACCTGGGCTGAAGGCAGAGGCTTTAACCCACTGAGGCACCCAGGCACCCTCGATTCTATTTTTTGAAACAGCTTCAGGAGAACAGGTATTATTTCTTTGAATGTTTGGTAGAATTCTCCAGGGAATACGTCAGGTCCTGGGCTCTTGTTTTTTGGGACATTTTGGATCACTGCTTCAATCTTGTTACTAGATATTGGTCTATTCAGGTTGTCAATTTCTTTCTGATTCAGTTTTGGAAGTTTATAGGTTTCCAGGAATGCATCCATTTTGTGTAGGTTGCTTAAGTTATTGGCATACAACTGTTGATAATAATTTCTGATGATTGTTTCTATTTCCTTGGTGTTTGTCATGATATCTTCCTTTTCATTCATAATTTTATTAATTTGGGTTCTCTCTCTTTTCTTTTGGATTAGTTTGGCCAATGGTTTATCGATCTTATTGATTCTTTCAAAAAACCAGCTTCTAGTTTTGTTGATGTGTTCTACCATGTCTCTAGTTTCTATCTCATTGATCTCTGCTCTAATCTTGATTATTTCCCTTCTTGCGTGTGGGGTTGGCTTAATTTGTTGTTGATTCACCTGTTCTTTTATAAAGAGAGCTGGTGTATTCTGTTTTTTTCAATTTTTTTGAGGGAGGCTTGGATGGCTATGTATTTCCCTCTTAGAACCACCTTTGCTGTATCCCATAAGTGTTGGACCGAAGTGTCTTCATTCTCATTGGTTTCCATGAATTAAGTTCCTCTTTGATTTCCTGGTTGATCCAAACATTCTTAAGCATGGTGGTCTTTAGCTTCCAAAGGTTTGAATTCCTTCCAAACTTTTTCTTGCTGTTGAGTTTCGAAGTATTGTCGTCTGAGAATATGCAGGGAATAATCTCAATCTTTTGGTATCAGTTGAGCCCTGATTTGTGATCCAATATGTGGTCTATTCTGGAGAAAGTTCCCTGTGCACTCGAAAAGAATGAGTATTCTGTTGTTTTAGGGTGGAATGTTCTGTATATATCTATGAGGTCCATCTGGTCCAGTATATCATTCAGTTCTCTTGTTTATTGATTTTTCTGCTTGGATGATCTGTCTATTACTGAAAATGGTGTGTTAAGATCCCCTACTATTAATGTATTCATACCAATATGACTCTTTATCTTGATTAACAGTTGTTTTATGTAGTTGGCTGCTCCTGTATTGGGGGCATAAATATTTACAATTGTTAGATATTCTTGGTGGATAGATCCTTTAAGAATGACATAGTGTCCTTCTTTATCTCTGACTACAGTCTTTAGTTTAAAATCTAATTTATCTAATATGAGAATCGCTACCCCAGCTTTGTTTTGAGATCAATTGGTATGAAAGATTCTTCTCCATCCCTTCACTTTCAGTCTGGATGTATCCTTGGGTTCAAAATGGGTCTCTTGTAGAAAACATATGGATGGGTCCTGTTGTTTTATCTAATCTGCAACCCTGTGCTGTTTTATGGGAGCATTTAGGTCATTCACATTGAGAATGATTATTGAAAGATATGTTTTTATTGACATCATGTTGCCTGTGAAGTCCTTGTTTCTATAGATCATCTCTGTATATTTCTGTTCTATGACAGTCTTGGATTCTTTCTTCTTTTATAGAAGCTCCCTTAATATTTCTTCTAGTGCCGGCTTGGTAGTCACATACTCTTTTAAATCTTGCTGGTCTTGGAAGCTCTTTATCTCTCCATCCATTTTGAATGTCAGCCTTGCTGGATAAAGTATTCTTGGCTGCATGTTCTTCTCATTTAGTGCCCTGAATATGTCTTGTCAGCCCTTTCTGGCTTGCCACGTTTCTGTGGACAGGTCTGACATTATTCTGATGGACCTTCCTCTGTACATCTCTCCCCCTAGCTGCTCTCAAGAGCTTCTGTCTAAAATTATGATTCATCAGTTTTACAATGAGGTGTGTTGAGGTCTTTCTAGATTCTATGATCTTGGGGGTGATCTTTCTGCCCCTAGGACATGAATGCTGGTTCAATTCCACAGACTGGGAAGATTTTCATGGAGAATTTGTTCTACTGTATCTTCTAGTTTTCTTTCTTTCTCCTCCCGCTCAGGGGTCCCAATAATTCTGACTCTGGAGGTTTCATGGAGTCATTTATTTCCCTAATTCTGTTTTAATGGTTTCTAAGCTGTTCCAGGCCTCCTCCTGATCCTTTTCCTCTATCAGTTTGTCCTCTAGATCACTAATTCTATGTTCTGCCTCAGTTACCCTAGCTGTTAGAGAATTGAGATTAGATTGGATCTCATTGATAGCATTTTTTACTTCTTCCCGGGTGGCTTTCACTTCTGCCCTAATCGATTCCATGTTGTTGTTAATGGTTTTCTCCAACCTAGCCATTGCCTGGATAATTGTTACCCTGAATTCCCTTTCCAACATACTGTTTATATACATATCTAATAAGTCTGATGGAGAGGGCACAGTTTCTCTATTTTTCCTCTGTTGGGCATTCCTCCTCCTAGTCACTTTGGTGAGAGGTGGTTGAGGGGATGTGTCGCTGAATATATCAACTGGAATCCAGGCACGGTGCACCCTGAAATGCTTCTGAGCAACTGGAAGTCACCACCAAAAAGAAAGAAAAAAGAAAAAAAGAGAGAGAGAAAGAGAGAGACAGAAAAAAGAGAGAGACAGAGAGACAGAGAGAGAAGACCCAGCCAGAATGGGCCCTAAAGATAAGATTTATAAGGTATACAAACAAAAACAGACAAACAGAAAGACTGACGAAAGTAAATGACAAGAAAAAAAAAGAACCCAGCCAAAATGAACCCCAAATATAAGATTTATATAATACCAGAACAAAAACAAATACACAGAAACACTGACACAAGAAAAAGATGGGAGGGTGGTTATAAGTCCTCAATGTGGGCGAGGAATGTTATTTTCATTCCTACTGGGTATATCTTGATATCTTTGTTAAAGGACTCAACTTTCCAGAGATAAAGGGAGATTAAAACTGGTTTATATATAGGGGTAGTATTTATTAGGGAAAGAAGATTACCTTGAAGCTATATGTATATAAAAAAATAGAAAAGCAAAAGGAAAACCCAGGTATATGTATGGAAAAAGTTCAAGTTAAAAGGTTATTATGGAATTTGTTGCATTGAGCCTCTCCTTGTAATTGTAAATAGGTTAAAAGAATTTTTAAAAAGAATGAGAATAGTGAGAATGAATTAAAAATAAAAGTTGTATCTATGAAATATACAAATTTTGGGGCAATACCAGGAGCTTAATATCTTCTTTTCCCCTGACATTGGGGTTTTACAGTTTTATGGGGACCCTGTGATGTTTGTCCTCACTTCTTTTGGCTGGCTTCCTGGGGGGGGGGGCGCCTGCTGCACTGTTTTTCAGGCAGTCTTGGTTGGGTTGAGTCCTCCTGCTCCCTATCAAGGGGCTGGGCTTTGTGGAAACCTGTTTTTCAGGCTTTTGTTCTCTGGAGGTTTTTGTTCTTTGGTGGCTTTTTGCAGCTTTTCTGAGGTTTAGTGGAAAGCAAACTGCACCCAGAACTCAGAGAGAAGCCTCAGTCTGCTCACCTCTGGTGGTCCAGAACACAGAGACCCCACCCCCCCCCCCCCCCCGCAAACTCCTCTGAGCCTTGCAACCTCCCATAGACAGTGCATGTCCCCAGCCACTATCTCAGAGGTTGCTCAATGTGCTCGCTTGTCTCTGCACCCCCATGCCAAAACCACAAGCGATATTGCTCCAGGGAGCCCGCTTCCAGTGGTTGCCTTTGCTGGGACTGTCTGGAGTCCAGACTGCCCGAGAGATCCCCACCAGAGATAGTGCGCTGAGATTTTCAGGCCTGGGCTGGGAGTGTTCAGATTCTCAGCAGGTTTTAGAGACCACTGGCTAGCGCCCTCATGAGTCTCTCTCAGGGGAGGGTTGGGAGCTCAGTTCAGGCCCCTGTCACACAGTGCACGTGCAGAGTGCAAAAGGCTGTGGTTCTAGAGAGCACCAACTGGCGTCCACACCAGACTCTCTCGCGCATGCTGGTGGGAAGTGCACCTAGCAGTGTGATGCAAGCAGCAGAAAGCCCCGGGGGCGGGGGCGGGGGGGACCATGGCCTGGAGGCTTTGCTGCACTCTCTCTGGCACAGGTGGTCACCAGCAGTGGCCGTCCTGGTCTGTGTGCTTAGGCCCATGCCCGTGACCACCCAATTCCACCAGTTGTCCCTTAAGATCTTTTGCTCTTTCTGAGTGCTTTTAACCAGAATCCAAGTTAATGCTGGTCCCCAATCACAGGGCACTCTCGTATTGGGGTATTACATTTTCCAATGGGTCGCTTCTGGTGGCTCTCTCCCCTTTCTGTTTATCCTCTGATATCAGTTCAATTCTCACTCCTCTTTACCTCTCACTGGAGTCTTCTGCCCTTGTAGAGATCCAAAAGTATATAATCCTACATCCTGGCTGATTTCATGGGTGTTCAGAGTGTTCTGGTAGATAAACAACTCACTTTAGGGGGCCGGTTGAAACAGGGTCTCCTAATTCTCTGCCATCTTCCCCTTCCCCTACTTTATATTTTTAATTTTGTTTGCTCATTTGTTTTGTGTTTTAGATTCCACATGAAATTGAAATCCTATGGTATTTGTGTTTATCTGTCTGAATTACCTCACTTAGCATAATACTCTCTATGTCCATCCATGTTGCTTTAAATGTCAAGATCTCATCCTTTTTAACGGATATGTTGCATATGTATACCACATCATCTTTATCAATTCATCTATTGATAGACACTGGGTTGCTTCCTTGGTTTGGCTATTGTAAATAATGCTGAAGTAAGCATAGGGTTGCATATATTTTTTTGAATTTGTGTTTTCATTTTTTTTTAGGTAAATACGCAGAAGTGGAATTACCGGATGATATGGGTTTCTATCGTTAATTTTTTGAGGAAACTTCATACTGTCTTCTATAGTGGCCACACTAATTTACATTTCCACCAAAGAGTGCATAAGGATTCCTTACTCTTCACATCCTCACTGACACTTGTTATTTCTTGTTTTTTGATAGCCATTCTGACTGGTATGAGGTGGTATCTCATTTTGTTTTGATTTGTGTTTCCCTGATGACTAATGATATGGAGAATATTTTGATTGGGTCTGCTGGCCACTGTATGTCCTCTTTGGAAAACTGTCTATTCAGGTCCTCTGCCCATTTTTTTGGTGTTGAGTTGTGTAAGTTCTTTATATATTTGATATTAATTTCTCAACACATATAATTTGCATTCAGCAGATTGCCTTTTTATTTTGTTGATGGTTTCTTTTGCAGTAAAAATGCTTTTAATTTTGGTGTGATCTCAATAGTTTGCTTTTTTGTTTGTTTCCCTTGCCTGAGAAGACTTATCTAGAAAAATGTTGCTAAGACTGATGTCCACGATGTTACTGCCTACTTTTTTTTAAGGAGTTTTATTGTTTCAGGCCTTATATTTAGGTCTTTACTCCATTTCAAATTTATTTTTGTGTGTGATGCAAGAATGTGTTATTTCATTCTTTTGCATGTAGCTGTCTGTCCAGGTTTTCCAACACCGTTTATTGAAGGGATTGCTCCTCCCCCCATTGTATATTCTTGCTTCCTTTGTCATAGATTAATTGACCATATAAGTATGGATTTATTTCTGGGCTTCTTATCTAGTTTGTTTACCTATGTGTTTGCTCTTGTGTCAGTACCGTGATTACTGTAGATTACTGTAGCTTTGCAGTGTATCTTGAAATGTGGGATTGCAATACTTTAATTTTGTTTTTCTTTCTCAATATTGCTTTGGCTATTTGAGGTCTTTTGTAGTTCCATATAAATTTTAGCATTATTTGTTTTAGTTCTGTGAAAAATACTCTTGGTATTTTGATAGGAATTGCATTGATCCTGTAGATTGCTTTGGGTAGGGTGGACATTTTAACAGTATTAATTCTTCCAATCTATGAGTATGGTATATCTTTCCATTTGTTTCCATTTTTTTTCAATTTCTTTCATCAGTTTTTACGTTTTTTAGAGTATAGCTCTTTCATCTCCTTGGTTAAATTAATTCTTAGGTTGTTTGTTCTTTTTGATGCAATTATAAATGGGATTGTTTTCTTAATTTCTCTATCCACTACTTCGTTATATTAATATATAGAAAGTAACAGATTCCTGTATATTAATTTTGTATACTGCAAATTTACTAAATTCATTTATTATTCTAATAGGTGTTTTTTTTTTCTGGATTCTTTAGGATTTTCTATGTATTGTATCTCTTTTCTTTAGTTTAGCTAAAGGTTTATCAGTTTTTTTTCTTTTTTTTTTTAATCTTTTCAAAGAACCAGCTTTTCATTTCATTGATCTTTTTTCTTTTTTGGTCTTTTTTCTTTTTCTTAACTTCTGTTCCATTTATTTCCACTCTGTTCCTTATTTTTTCCTTCCTTCTATTAATTTTGGACTTTATTTTTTTTCTATTTCCTTTAGGTGTACATTTATATTGTTTACTTGAAATTTTTCTTGTTTCTTGAGTTAGGCCTATATTTGCTTTTACTCATGAAATTTTTCCTTTCATAATTTTTTTTTACTTCTAGTTATGGTATTCTTTTTCCACTTGAAGATATTCTTTATAAAATGTAAGCTGCTTTAATGGCATCGAATTTCTTTACCTTTCATATATCTGGGAAACTCTTTATCTCTCTTTCAATTCTGAATGATAGCCTTGCCAAGTAGAGTATTCTTGGTTATAGAATTCTTCCCTTCATCACTTTTAATATATCATAGCACTGCTTTCTGGCCTGCAAAGTTTATGTTGAAGAATCAGGTAATCGCTATATGGGCTTTCCCTGTTTACTTTGCTCTTGCTGCCTTTAAGATTCTTTGTCTTTAAACTTTGCTAATTTAATTGTTATATGTCCTGTGCACCTCCTTGGGTTCATCTTGTGTTGGGTTTCTTGTGCTTCCTGGATCTGGACATCTGTTTCCTTCTCTAAGTAAGGGAGGTTTTAGCTATTATTTCTTCATATAAGTTATCTGTCTCTTTTTCTCTCTCTTCTCTTTATGGGACTTCTATCGTGGGACTGTTAGTATGCTTGACATTGCTCTAGAACTCGCTTAATTTATCCTCATTTTTTTGTATTCTTTTTTCTTTGCTGTTCAGTTTGGTCTTCTACTGTTCTGTCCATTGTTCTGTCTTCCAGATCACTGGTTTGTTGTTCTGCATTCTCTAATTGCTATTGATTCCCTTTAGTGAACTGTTCATTTCAATAAGTATATTCTTCAGCTCTAATGGGTTCTTTTTTATATTTTCTATCTCTTTGTGGAATGTCTCATTGAGTTTATCCACTCTTCTCTCAAGCCTGGTTTGTATCTTTATGAACATTACTTTGAACTCTTTTATCAGGTAGATTGTTTATCTCTGTTTTGTTGAGCTCTTTTTCTGGGGTTTGTCTTGTTCTTTCATTTGAAACACATTCCTCTGTCTTTACATTTGTCTCACTCTCTGTGTTTGTTTCTATGTATTAGGTAGGTCTACCTTTCATACTCTTAAAAGTAGTGGCCTTATATAGAAGATGTCTTGGGGTGCCCTGTTGCACTATTCCCTCCTGGTCACCAGAACCAGGGACTCCAGGTGTACCCTTCTGTGGACTGTATGTGTCCTTCTGTTCTGACTAGCATATAGCTGGTATTTTTTGGGGGGGGGCTGCCTCTCAGTCTGTTTCTCAATAATCACTGGCCACAACTGCTGTGAGTGCACTGGTGGGCCCACCAGTGGCTGCCTGAGAGGCCCAGCTCTACTTATAGCAGGCATGCTGGTGGGTGGGGCTGATTCTCAGTTCAGCTGGCTGCAGTGAATTGCCATGACTGCCGTGGGTACATTGGTGGACAGGACTTTTCTGTAGTGTAGCTGGCTGGGAGGTTGGACCATAACAACAGAGGCTGCATTGTTGGGTGGGGCTAGTTCCTCCTTCCCCAAGGCAGGAGTTGCTCTGCAGGGACATTGGTCCTGGCAGGGGCTGTCCACTAGGTATGGTGGGGTGGGAGCAACTTGGGAGGGGTGCCTGCCTAGGCAGTTGGAGCCACAGGAGATTGCTGCGGTGGGGCAAGTGGTGCCAGCAAGTTTGATGGAGAGTTTCAGAATTGACTCCCACAAGCATCTAGCTAGCTAGGTTGAAGGAGGGCAAGAGCAATTGGTATTCACCAGCACTTCTGTTCCCAGAGAAAGTTCCTGAAGATCTCTGACCATCTGGCCTATGTCCTAAAATTAGTCCATAAATCTTTTTAATATTACCTAGGTACTTCTCAAATGGCTCCTTCTGGTCTGGGTCTCAGACTGAGTGATATAGTGCTGCCCCTTGGAGAGCACAGATTCAGTTTCTTATAGCTCTCTGGCTTTTCCTGATTGAACCCCTGCTGATTTTTAAACCTCCAGAAGTTTAGCCCTACTGATTTTCAAAGCCAGTCATTATGGGTTTTCCAGGGCCAGGGATGCCTGGTGTGAAGTTTGATCCCTTCACTATCCCGTGTGTTTGTGATGTCCTTCCTGTGTGTGGGTAGCCCTGCTAGGGGTTTTGTTCCCAGCAGTGTCTCTACACCTTCAACCCTTTCAGTGTGGCCTGCTCTTTATGGTTTCAGCTATTGATGATCTATTCTGCTAGCCTTCACGGTTTTCAGAGTGAGCTGCAATACATGCAGTTGTAACCTTGGTGTGTCCGTGGGAGGTGGTAAACTCAGAATCATCCTCCTCTACCATCTTCTGAGTGATGCCCTTGTTTCGATTTGTTTGCATTTCATCTCAATCCTGTCCACTTGTTTCTATATTAGTAACAATAATGTGGGAATAAAAGCTTTGAATAAGAGACTTGAGTGAATGAGCTAATGATTAAAAGGAGATTAAGATTTTGAATTATTATAGTGAAAGAAAAAAAAAGATTCTGCAATGTTGGAGAATGACATTTAAATCCCCATGTTCCAAATAGTTTAATCTAAATTTTACCTAAAGGTAAATAAGAGAAACTAAGTGGCAATTAGAGTACTTTGTTAAAATAATTTTTGGTTTTGGGTGACAGCTGACATTAAGAAATGGAATTGAATATTAAAAAAAAAACCTTGATTAGTAGAGTGGAATTTAGGGACGGTGTCTTTGAATCAGAATGAAAATCTCTCATTCTTTATTCTAGTTATTTCTTATATTGAAAGAAAGTTTTCCAAACTAAATTTTAGGCTGTAATTTTTATTGAATTAAGTACTTTGTAGCAACTTCTGAATACCTTCTCTGTGAGCAAGGCTCTAAGATTTGCTGTGCCAGCTGCAAGTTTTGAAGGGCCTGTAGGAAAATTCTCCTGGGCAGTTCAGGACTCTGGCACAGTGATGGGAATGTGACTGTGTAAATAGCAGGTACAGGATTAGCTTACCCTCCTGGGATGTGCAGAACTAAGCAGCCTACTTCTGTAAACATGGAAACCAGTTTAAAAAGAACCAAAGGGGATATGGAGTCTTTTACTGGAACTAAAATAAGGTCTACTTTAAGTCTCTGCTTTTGGGGATGCAGATTTTTGCTTAAATTTAACTTTAGGCTTACTTTTCCTTCAGATATTGACTGTGACCAAGTAATTTAGATTTTTCAGCCTTCCTTTGTTGAGCTATAGAAATTTACAGTTATTATAAAGAAGAAAAAGGTGTGTTTGTGGGAAGGGTGTGCCAGTGAGTAGGATGTAGGTATGAGGAATATGCAGTGTAGAGGATTTGAAAGGAAAGTGTAAAAAAGAAGAGAATAATAGAGGAATTTGAAAATTATGACTTTAATTTATTTAATCTCTTGGAACTTAATATAAATTAAATTTAGCTGGGGAGATACATTTTTATGGAAAATTGTGTTCATCTATTTCCCAATACTCCACCCCAGTCCTCAGGTTTTTAAAATTTCAACTTTTAATCTTCATTTTTCATGAAGATAAATTCTTTGCCTTGTTTAATTTGGGGAGGAATAAGTTAGTCAGATAATATGGCATATGAATGACTCTGCTGCAAAATGCATAGAGCATCTTGCCTGTAGGAGGGAAGCAGGGCTTGTTGGTGCGCTGTTTTATATCCATATTTCAAGAGGAGTCCACAATGTATTTTTCTGAACTCTCTAACCTAAGAACTGCATTTCTGCCTTCTTTGTTGGTGAGATAATAAATTACATTTACAAGATTAGGGCTAGTTCTTTTGGAACACTTCTAACATTTTTAGGCCCTAGTTTTTCATTATCAGAGTACCTGCCTTTTATTATACCAGTACTTTTGTGCCAGTAACACATAAACCAAAGTCAAAAAGCAAAAAATAACAACAACACAACCATCTGAAAATAAACTTGTGACGTGTATTGGAAAACAAAAGAGACATGTCTTTCATCGTGTTTGAGCCTCTGGAAACATTTGGTTATCTGTTTTTGGCTATTCAAGTGGCGTATTACACATCTATTTGTCATCTCTTGCTGCATTACAAATTACCCTGAAACCCTCCTCTGAGATGGCTCTCAGCAGCTTAAAACAAGAAACACTTTTTATATTACACCTAGTGGCTTAGCTGGGTGTTCTGACTCAGGGTCTCCCATGAAGTTGCAGTCAGGATGTTCGGTGCACTGAAAGCTATTCTGGGGCCATAGGATTTGTTCCCACAGGATGTCAAGTTGGTTCTGGTTCTTGGTAAGAGTTCTTACAGTGAGGACTTCCACATAGGGCTAATAGAGTACCCCCATTACACAGCAGGTGACTGCCCTCCAAGTGAGTGATCCAAGAAAGAGCAGGTTAGAATTCACAATGTTTATGACCTAACTTCGAAAGTCACACACTGTCACTTTCACAATATTCTCTGATTACACAGATCAGGCCTATTATAAGTGGAAGGGTATGAAAACCAGGAGATGGAGGGCATTGGAGGCCATCATGGAGACTGACTACCACGACGTGCATTTCCAAAAGTTATGAAGAAAAATGAGACTAGGACTGTGGATTTGGAACCTTTTAATTGACTATAACAATTGATACTCTTTTTTTTTTTTTTAAAGATTTTATTTATTTATTTGACAGAGATCACAAGTAGGCAGAGAGGCAGGCAGAGAGAGAGAGAGAGAAGCAGGCTCCTGCTGAGCAGAGAGCCTGATTTGGGACTCGATCCCAGGACCCTGAGATCATGACCCGAGCCGAAGGCAGCGGCTTAACCCACTGAGCCACCCAGGCGCCCTTGATATTCTTTTTAAAAAAAACCGGTTACATTTATTTATTTAACAGAGAGAGAGAGATCACAAGTAGGCAGAGAGGCAGGCAGAGAGCGGGGTGGGGGAGGGGGGAAGCAGGCTCCCTGCCGAGCAGAGAACCTGATTCGGGGCTCAT
>PISX010011154.1:0-66710 GCA_004024625.1 Mellivora capensis
AAAAAAAAAAATCCTTTGTTGCCTGCATATAATATATCCTTAAAGCCTAAAGACAACAACCCTAGCAGAACCAGAAACTTCACCATCTGTATGTCATATTATAGACCAAGTTCTAGTTCTTTTGTTTAGGTCTTAAGCTTTGTGATCAATGTCACAAAACTTTAGACTTTGGAAGTGATGATTATCAGAATTCTGTCTCTGAATATTCAGAACAAAATAAGGGATAAACAGATGAGTCAGAAAGATTGAGAGCAAAATAGCAGCTTCATAACTGATAAAACCAAATTTATGATTATTTGAGTGTCTAGTACTTTCTCTATTGAATTAAATGTACCCACACAATTATATTTTTAATTAACATGTTCATAATAGTTAAGGACAAGGCTGGATAATGCAGGCCTTCCTTCCTAGAGCAGGCCACTTCCTCTGTGGAGATGCAGGAAACAGATGAAGCTGTGAGTCCTGAGGAGTATAAGGAGTAGAGTTGGGCATGTTGAGTTTTAAAATGTCATGTTTTAACAGGCTTATTCCATCTAAATTTTGTAAAAATATGTACAGATTGTCTCCTATGTACATAATTCTTGCAAGATGCCACAAAGATATGAAAAAAAAGTAAAAAATACTTCAGGATTTGAAAATCTAGCTGGGAAGCCAAGACAAAGACACAAATAACTAATTAAGAGCAGAGGGCATGACTTAGGAAAGAGGAGTATGGGTGTGAAATGTTCCACAATTCTTTTGAAAGTTATTATGGGCTGAAGTTGTAGGGAGGATTTATGGAGCTTATGAAACCCGAGTCAGACCTTGACAGAGAGGAGAAGTGTAGAGAGATGGAGGGAGAGTAGGAAATAAATGGCATGCCAACATTACATACAAATAGACCTGTTGCAAAATGAAAATGTAGAGGCCCTTGTTCAAATTAATAAGCACTTTAAGGCAGTGACAGCAGAACATTAAACCAAGTGCAGGGCCTTATAAGTAGAGGGCCTGTGTAACTGCACAGGTCATAAACCCATGAAGCTGGCTCTGGGTACAAATGCAGATGTCAGTGCCTCATTTGGGGTGGTCAGTATGCTTGTCTTTTGTTTAAATCTGTCCTTTGGAAATGGTTGAAAGTGGAGTCCTGCCCTTTATTAAGGCGGGAATCTGATGCATAAGAAGCAGCCTGTGTGAGCCTTCCTGAATGAGAATGAGTTAGCTAGGTGAATAAAACATTGAAAGAGGTTGCTTAGGCTTACTAAGTTTGGGAGGGGACGGGTCAAAGTTAAACAAGACATGGCGTACCTATGAAAGAGAGCTCTGAAGAACTTTGAAGCAGAGGATCTTGGGGATCTGGGCCAAAGTCAATAGGAAGTCATTAAAGATTTGGAATAAGGTGACAGATGTGAGCAAAAAAGGAACTAAAAAAACTGAGCTAAACATGAGGTCCTGTGAAGAGGAGGTATCAGATGTGAGGAACAAGAGGGGCTCACATTCCTGACCTCAGGGGTCACATGAAGCAGTGTCTTGGTGAGGCATAGGGAAAGAAATAGGAAGACATTCTTTTTTTTTTTTTTTTTAAGATTTTGTTTATTTATTTGACAGACAGAGATCACAAGGGGGCAGAGAGGCAGGCAGAGAGAGAGGGGGGAAGCAAACTCCCCGCCGAGCAGAGAGCCCGATGCAGGGCTCGATCCCAGGACCCTGAGATCATGACCTGAGCTGAAAGCAGAGGCTTAACCCACTGAGCCACCCAGGTGCCCACAGGGAGACATTCTTGACATGTGGGAATGTGTGTTAGCTGGAATAGTGGCATCTTTCCTCCATTTGCAATGTAATTGATGAGGAAAAATTTAGTTTAAAATATCCTTCAGACAAATATTTGGGAGCACTAGACTCTGGTGGAAAAATTCCTGAAGTGGAAGTGTGTCAGCTGAACCAGTTCTGTGACATCAACATATTCTTAGAGACCCTTTGGTACAGAGTATTAAAGATGTAAGTTTTATCTGTAGGTGATTTATGCTTAGAGAGATAACTTTTAAATAAGAGAGCTTTGAAGTTAATGACTCTTGGGTAAACACAGTTTTGCAAGAGTATATAAATTAGGTTTTTGTTTATTTTGTGAGAGACTGAAATTTAGTTTGACTTTGAAGGTGATATTGGAGATAAACAAAAAAATGGTATTTTCATTTTGGTCATTTTGAAGGGTTAAACAGCACAATGTAGAGTATAGATTTTGATTTAGATAGTTCTGATTAATCCTCGGAATGTAACTCTCTGTATTAGCTACCCTATTCTTAAAAGAGAAAACTAAAAGCCTTCCATTTTTGTTTCTGTGTGTGTATATTCTGATCAGGATTAAAGGAAATATCCTTCTATTAAAAGTGCTTCACATAATTCCTAGTATAACATAGAAGCTTAACAAATATTTATTCCTTCTTTTTCTCTGTACTAATGTCAATCTTTTTATCCCTAATTATTTTTTCTGGATTTTTTTCCAAAGGAGTTTTCAAAAACTTTTTTGCCTTATGTACAGAGATTTAGCTTTTTGACCTCAATAAAATCTTAATACTTTTAGATTTATAACCTTTATTAACTCAGTAACCCTCACAGATACTCATCACAAATAAAGAGTAACCAGAGAACCTCTGTTAGGTAAGATTTAAAACTATTGGATATTTAAAATATTGGACATTAAAACTCATCTAAAATATTAAGAGATGGGGATTCCTGGGTGGCTCAGTTGGTTGGGCCGCTGCCTTCGGCTCAGGTCATGATCCCAAGGTCCTAGGATTGAGTCCCGCATCTGGCTCCTTGTCCAGCGGGGAGCCTGCTTCTCTCTCTGCCTCTGCCTGCCACTATGCCTGCTTGTGCTCTCTCTCTGACAAATAAATAAATAACATCTTAAAAATAAATAGATAAAATAAAGTATTAAGAGATCCTAGAGCTAAACTTTTTCAACCCTCTCATTTATAGATAAATGTACCAAGTTCTAGAAGAGTGAAGGAAAAAAGATTTTAGGAAAAAAAGTATTTGGTTGCAAATTACTGTTCCCTGGAGGTCTGTGAAATGATGCTTATTACCCTAAGAGAGGGAGCCAAAGAACAGGGAAGGCTCAAGGCAAAAGAGAGCAACTGTGTCCTCACTGTTTTTTCAGTTGCCAAAGATGGGAATGAAGACAAAATAGACACCAAGTTGATAAAGTTAAAATGTAGTGAGAATCACATTTACGTATTTTATTTCTGAATATAATTGAAAATAGGGACATGGTGGAAGACAATTATCATGTGCAGATTCTGTCATTAATAAATATAATGTGTTCTATTGGTTAATGTAAAACTTTTCAAGACCCTAATTGGGTAATATTTTTTATCTTACAGAATCCTGGTGAAATATTTATTATTTTGAGAGATGAAGTCATTGGTCATACTGTGGAGGTTGAATTTACAACAAATAGTAAACACATTAGGACACAGCCAACCCGTTGGAATAAGACAATCTGGTGTATGAAAGCTTTAGGTAAGAAACTTTTTTATGCATTAATAAATATAAAACATCATCCTGAGTTTCTTTCAATAAATTTATGATAAATGGTTTCACTTCCTTACAGAAACTAAGATTGTTCTGCAGGTGCTTCCTGTGTGTAGCTTTCACATACCCAAGGTGGTTATTAGTAATCTGGATTCCCAAAAGTATGTATGTGTAAATTATGAGAAATTAGCTTGTGGACCATGTGCTGAAATGACTGCCTGCAATAGCACATTGTTTTAAATATGTCCGCAGAGAGCCCTTTAATATACATCAATGATTAAATATGGAACTAAAACTGTATGCTTCATTCTAATAGGATTAATGAACACTTGGATTTTTGTTCATGAATGTTATCCTTTCCTTTTTTTTTTTCTTTTTTCTTTTCTTTTTTTTTTTTTTTTTTTTTTTTTTTTTTTTTTTTTTTTTTCTTTTTGCCAAGCTGTGAATTTGGATGCTTTGGAAAGCATAATTCTTTTTTACTATTTATCATCATGGTACATTTCTACATACAATCTTCCCTCTTTTCCTTATTTAATTTATGAGGTTAACCATTTTCTTATCATGCTTGCAGCATGATAATGTAGCAGATTTAAAATTCCAGATAGAATAGCCACACCTGCTACAATAATTGTACTAAAATCACAGTCTACTATGTTAATTTCTGAATGTTTTGATATAAATGTAGGAAGGACTACTTGGCTTTTGAATTTATGATATCATTTAACAATTAGAGAATAAAATTACCTTATGAAACTTCTTAAATGTGAAATTTGTAAAATTTTTTACCAAAAAAAGTACACAATCTTTTTTTTTTTAAGATTTTATTTATTTATTTATTTAAGAGAGACAGCAAGAGAGGGAATATAAGCAGGGGGAGTGAAGAGGGAGAAGCAGTCTCCCCACTGAGCAGGGAGCCCAATTCAGGACTCAAGTCCAAGACCCTGGGACCATGACCTGAGCCGAAGGCAGATGCTTAACGACTGAGCCACCTAGGCACCAAAAGTACATAATCTTATTATGAATCTATAAATGTAGTAAAAACATTTAAAATTAAATATGATGTGAAATTCATCCGGAACTTTTTTTTTTTCCCTTTTGGAAGGTAGCTATTATGAAGCCCATTTACAGAACATTTACAAGCATTTCTATTATGTTATGAAAAGCATGCATCTCTTCTATGGATTTCCTTGCACAGGTTAGGTCAGAGTTGATTTATAGAAAGGGAAGGACTGTATACCAGGCACTTACAAACATTTCAGACACTGTTCCCTCTTATGGGCAAGGATATGCAGAAGTGAGATGAGAAAGAACTTTGTCTCTTTTCTTTTTCTTCCCAAAGCCCCTTATTTACTTATGCCACATTTTAAAATGATTTAATGAACATCAATCTCTAACTAATTAGTTTTCAAGTTTAAACTAAATCTAGTTAGACTAAAATTGCTACAGAAAAATCAATATTGCAAATTAAGAAGTACTTAGATAATATTTCCCAAATGCCAAATCAAAGTGTCAAGTAAAATTATTCACATTAAGATTATATGTTCAGCTTACCTGAACATACCTAAAAGCAATACAAAGAACAAATTATGTCAAAATTCAAATGTTTTTCAGAAGAGCAGGAAACTAATAGTCTATATACCTTTGAAAATATGCCAGGCCATATGCTATGTGATTGAACAGCACATTTGTAGTAAAAAACAAATAAACCACTATTTACCAGTTATGCTATTTAACCCTTCCTACTCTTATTTTCAGTTAATATGTTCTGGAAATTAATGAGAAATATTCTTACCAAGTGTAGGAATATATAGGATGGTTCCATGAAAGTGTGTGGGACATGCCTCCACAGAAGTGGCCCCAGAGTCTTATTTTTCCTGCCTCATACTACTGTTTCTTAACATTTTTGTAACCTTAGCAAGAGCTACATTTTACATTATAACTCAGTACATACTCAGAAATATACAGTTAAAGCAAAGGTTTAAAAAGTAGTCATGAGAATAACAGTTTTAGCCTTGATAAGTAGAGAACTTGGAAGTTTTCACTCCTATTCCTATAACAAGAAAAAGCTAAACAAACTGAAAATCAGTGACTTTTCCTGAGCTCCTCAGAGAACTAAGGTTGTGGACAAACCACTATCCCAGAATCTTGAAAGGAAAGTAAATCAGAAGAGTGACATCTAAGATCTGCTTGGCTGGAGCAGAAGTCACTGGTGCCATAAAGTGGTAGGCACACTTAAATGGTAATTTTGATCAATTACTAAGGGTAGAGTGTGAACTAGCTCAAGAGTAAGAAATTCCTGAGAGCATCCCTAATTTTGAGAGAGTCGCCTCCAGGAACCTTACCAGGTTCACACAGTGAAGCTCTGAGGAAGATCTTCTAGAGGCTCTGTCAAGGATAGAGGAAAAATAATCATGGTGAAATACTCTCCGTATAATCTCCATAGCAACAGCCTACTCTTCAGGGCAGCTATGCCTTATCCCCGCTGGGGAAGGATATCTATCCCGTTAGAGCCCCCTCTAGCTTTTCTGTCTCACTTGGGGTGGGGAACGAAATTCATGCCACAGGAGAAACCCTTGTGAAGGTGATAGCCTAAAGATACCAGCCCACTTGAAGACCAAGATTTAATGACAAGAAATTATTAGAATGCTTCCCCCCACCCCAACCTGACCACCACCACAAAAGGGTCTCAGTATAATGGCAGAAGGTTACAGCTAGAAATACTGCAAGCTGCAGAATCTTTCTGAGGAGGAGTAGTTAGGGAAGCCCAAGGTCAAAAGGAAAGACAAAAACAAGGATAATAGAGGAATTTGAAGCCTCTGGCATCTACAGCTATAACAAACATGAAATATGGCCCCTCTCTCAGCCAGATCTCTATTAATTCTCTCACTACATGCCTACCTACTTCAGTTCTTCTACCTGACACAGCATGTCTGGTTTGCAACAAGAAATTGTAAGGCACGCCAAAAAGCAAGAAAAAACACAGTCTAAAGAAAAAAAGCAAATATCAGGCCAGACTTAGATGTGACACAGATGTTGGAATTATCATACAGGGAATTTTAAATAACTATCATTAATGTGTTAAGGACTATAATGGAAAAGTGAAAAACATGCAAAAACATATGGGTAATATAAACAGAGAGATAGAAACTATTTCTGTAACCATGTACCAGCTGTAACCATGATGTGTTAGTGGGTCACAAATCATAGGTGGAGAACTATGCTTTGTAGGTACACTGACTAATGTGGTAGCCACTAACCACCACTAGTTATTTAAACTTTATTATAATTAAATGCAATTTAAAATGAATTCTCTCAGTTGCACTAGCCATATTTTAAGTGCTTCATTAGAACATATCCATCCTCTTGGAAAGTTCCTTGAACAGCACTGAAAAGCACAATATAATAGAGTTCTTTTTTCTCTACACAAGTTGTGGAATAAGAGAGTATCCAACATGCTCTTAAAGGCTAGTGATTTGTCCAGAATCTTTAGTGTAGCCAAGGAAACAATTAACTAGTGGCCAAAAGAGCTGTTTTTATTCTGCTTTGAGCCATTTACTGGGTAACTTTAGACAAGTCCCAATTGTGCCTCAACTTCCTTGTTGATAAAACAACTTCTCTAATTACATTTTAAATACTTACAGACATTTGGAAATAAGAGAGATAAGATACAAGATAACCCTTAAATATCCAGCTGAGGAATAAAGAGTTAATCTTTCCCTCTAGTAATTCCTTTAAATATAAGGAGTGGCTTTTCTGGAATACTTCACCCTCAACTTCTGGATAGGGTATGATAAACCATTTAAAAATTTATGGGGGGGGCGCTTGGGTGGCTCAATGGGTTAAAGCCTCTGCCTTCAGCTCGGGTCATGATCCCAGGGTCCTGGGATCAAGCCCTGCATCAGGCTCTCTGGTCCTCAGGGAGCCTGCTTCCTCCTCCCTCTCTGCCTGCCTCTCTGCCTACTTATGAGCTCTGTCTGTCAAATAAATAAATAAAATCTTTAAAAAAATAAAAATAAAAATTTATGGGGATCATCTTTCTAAGTATTGTACTCCTTATATTGCATCCTGTCTTCTCTCAGTCCTCTGTTTATATCTCTTGATATGAAAGCCACCAAATTTGTTCATCCCCCTTCACCCTTGGGGAATCATGTTCAAGAAAGCTCCTAATTCTATGTTATCTCATATATAATCCCTGAACTCATTGGTGATTTCCAGTGGCAGGAAAGATCTTGATTACTATCCCACATTATCTAATAAAAGTCTATACAGGGGCGCCTGAGTGGCTCAGTCAGTTAGATGTCTGCCTTTGACTCAGATCATGATCCTGGGGTCCTGGGATCAAGCCCCGCATTGGGCTCCCTATTCAATGGAGAACCTACTTCTCCCTCTCCCTCTGCTGCTTCCCCTGCTTGTGCTCTCTCTCTCTCTCTCACACACACACACACACTCTGTGTCAAATAAATAAATAAAATATTTTTAAAAATAGAGAGAGTCTATACAGATTTAAGTCTCTAAAAATTTTTTTCTATACTTCTTTGAATACCAAGTTAAGATGGAAAGATCTAAAATGAAAGTGGAAACATACTAGGGATCCTTCCCTATTACAGATACATCACATTCAGAAGATGGCCTCCATATTTCCAGTCTCTTTCTGATGTAGAAAAATTGCTCATATGATTTGATTTCTGATCATCTGGGTCATGATTTAACCAGCCATATTACTCAAAATGTGGTTTTCTTTCTGTAAATACTCTCTTGTGTGATAGTCAGAGCTTCGTGTACTAAATCTGGCTGGTATTGAGGACTGGTATGGCAGCTTCACGCTATTGTCCCAGAGCAGAATTATTTCTAGTCACCATTCCATAGTCCCTAGGGTATAGCCATAATCATCATGGAGCAAGATGGCTTCTAAGACCCTTACTATGACTCCCAAATTTTGAGCAACCTGATAAAGCAGTGGTTTTCTAGCACCATCTCCGATTGCAAAAGTTAATTCTATGCATCTCTTCTCTACTTCATATTCAGTGACATTACCTCGTGTATTAGTCTCCTCTGGCTGCCATAACAAAATTCCACAGACTGGGTGGCTTAAAGGACAGAAATTTATTTTCCTCACATTTCTGGACACTGGAAACCTAAGATCAAGGGGCAAAAAGCTGGGTTTTGCCAAGATCTCTCTCCTTGGCTTGTAGATGGCTACCTTCTTGCTCTGTCTTCATATGGCCTTTTCTCAGTGCATGGCACTTTCTGTCTCTTTCTATTCTTATAAGGATACCAGTCCTATTAGATAAGGGCCCTACCTTCTGATTTCAGTTTAACTTTAATTATCTCATTAAAGGTCTTATCTCTAAATACAGTCACCTTGGGGGATTAGGGCTTCAACAAAGGAATTGTGGGGTAGAGGGAACATAATTCAGTTCATAGTCTGGTTACTTGAAATCAGCCATGGTGGAAGTATATACACCACAGAAATTGGCAAAAACTATAAATCACATCATTTTGATTATCTTTTTGGAAAGTCAGTTTATCAACAAAACACTGGGATAAAGAAGGCTTTACTAAATTGAGAAGGTTTCTACAAGACACATCTGCTGGTATCCCATTAATCAGAGTTTAATCCCAAGGTTATGTCTAGCTATAAGGAAGAACAGAAAATCTAGTCTTTTTAGTTAGTCATGTACCCAGCAAAAAAAATAATTAATTAATTAATTAATTAAAAATCAAGATTCTGTTTCTAAAATGAGAATAAACTTTGGGATAGGCAACTAGCATTCTCTTTTAGATAATGGTACCTCTTAAAACCAACTAATAATAAAATTAATTAATTAATTTAATTACATAAAATAAAACAATTATTCCTTATTATTCCTTCCTTTCTTTGAAGAATTTCTTAGTCATTTTAAGTTTGTGTAATAATACTCAACACTGAGGCATGTCACATACTCTGAGACCTACTTACAGTGCTCAGAGCTCTCAGATTTTTCACCACCCAACACAACTCTTTGCTGTATTAATGTTCTTTTTAAATGTATGTTTCTTTCTAATTTTGGTAACAATTCAGAAAAAAATCAAAATTATACTCAAGTACAATTACACCAACCAGTGAAGAAATGTTAAGATGCTCTTTTTCTAAATGGTATCTTTCCCTTCTCACATACTTCCATAGCTTAACCTGATTTTTTTATTTGACAAAATATCCTCTAATTCTGTCTTCTTTTCCTCTCAGATTAATAAATTCATACACTTATAGTTACTTCGTTTTCTAAAAAACACACCTTTCTAATGGTATCCACAGGTTTATTACTGATAGGAACTGCCTTGTGCTAAAGGAATTTGAAGTTACTCAGGAACTTGCAGTAGTCTCTGCTTATGCCAAAAGTTATAAAAATACACGTGAAGTCTTTAAACTAGAAATATCAACTAGTGTTTACTCAGAAGGAAGATGGTATTCCTCTGGTATGTGTAGCTCAGCCAGAAAAATACTTCGCACGGAAGGGGGACAACCAATTAAAAGTTGAAAGAAATGTAAAAATACCCAGAAAGATATAGAATCTCTTGTTAATTAAGAAACTTTCCTGGATAATGTAAATTATAATTTCATATTTCATTAAAAGAGTTCAAAAAATATTTTGTTTAGGGTGTGCCAAATACTGTGCTTAACCTACATAGATAAATAACAACTGATAAGAAGTTTTTCTAACTATTGTAATTGAGGAGAGCAGTTTTAATATATATTAAATTGTTACCAATTTTTAGGCATGACCAAGGTTTTGAAGCCACCAGTATTTATTTAATAATAAAATAATGTTCTAATCAAAAGAAAACCGTATTGATTTCAGTTCCCATGGAAACATTAGGTGGGTTCATGTAAGGTTTACTATGTGATAAAAGGCTAAAGTTGGTTGGTAAAGGAACACAGCTTCGCAGAGAGTGGAAATACAGAAAGCAAACAGCTCTTAAGTTATTAGATTTGTGAAATACATATTTTTAAAGAATTAATGAAGATAGTTCTGACTATTTAAAACCACTTTAGATCATGTTTTCCATAAACTGTTTCAGTCTGTTGTCCCTCATCTGGAAGGACAGACAGACCACTTAAATCCCAGAGTCAGTGCAGGTTGACAAAGAATTTTAAATGCCCTGGGCCTTGAGATTTGAAATTTGAATAGAATTTCTTTTTTGATGTTGCTCCTCTGTAAGTTTGCTTTCTTATGTATCTGTGTTTGATGTGGGCAAGAAGTTCCATCTTCTTACACTATAAGACTTTTTTCCTCTCCATTGCTGACTCTAATACCCTTGCTTGGTGTGGTGATCTTGACTCATACTTGTGTGTATTTCCAGTGTTAAATGTTACTTCCTGACTTTAGATAGCAAGTAGCAGAATTCATTTTCCTTCTCTTCTGAGTCCTTAAATTAATTGGCTTTTATTTTTATTAAAGAGCTATAAAATGTAGGTACTTTAATGACCACACTCAAAATAAAATAATGCTCAAGTGGAACAGGGTGCTGTTTATGAAATGACCAATTCAACAATACATATTTAAGGAGGGCCTCCCAGCCAGATGAATCCATAAGGAATCTTCCAAGATCTTGATTTAATAACCAACATTCAACAGATGAGAAAATGTATACAGCAAAGACAGTACTTCAAAGGACATCTCTTGGGAAGATTATTCTAAAATCAACATCATTATCAATAGATCTAATTTGGGTACAAGTTATCAAAAATAAATCAGTTCATTTGCTTTCAAGTTAGATTTTAAAGAATTAGGATATTTTAACTATCCTATATCAAAGAACTACCAAGCAAATACTCTCATCTTATATCTCTCATGATTCATCACCCAACTTTCTTTCAGAAGGTGATCATCCCATTGCAAACTCTAATCTCTTTTCTGATAAACAAAATCGATATCTTCTTTCAAAATCGTCTTTCTAGGGATGCCTGGGTGGCTCAGTGGGTTAAGGCCCCTGCCTTCGGCCCAGGTCATGATCTTAGGGTCCTGGGATCGAGCCCCACATCAGGCTCTCTGTTCAGCGGGGAGCCTGCTTCCCCCTCTCTCTCTGCCTGCCTCTCTACAGACTTGTGATCTCTGTCAAATAAATAAATAAAATCTTTTTAAAAAATCATCTTCCTAAAATCTACCAAAATTTATTTCCTTTGACTAGAGTAACTCCAGAACTCTCTTTACTATACGTGGGCAGCTTCAGCTGATGAGATGTACTTCTGTTGCATTTTCTCTTACATTATCTTCTGGATGGACTTATTTTGGGAGGAGAGAACTTTTATACATATATATTCTTTATAATACAGGTTAGGTGTCTAGTCAAGCAATATGGAAAGAGAAAATTACAGCTTCTTGATCTACTTAAGCTTAAGATTGCTTTTGTTAGCTTTAAATCTCTCTGAGCAAAATTATAAGAGATTCTTTAATCTCTTCAGGAGATAAAGTGAAATTAATGCTTAAACCTTAGAAACTTTTAAATATTCAAAGCTTCATCAGGTGACTGAGGTTAGAACAGGTTTTTATGATCTTATACCAAATGGCTTATAGTCCAACCCCCAGATGTCTGGGTAGCAGTTTTCCAAGAGAATTTGGGAAATATCTCCATGACAGAGAGTCAGAATTTTTTAAAGCAAATGGATTTCAAGGCTTAATTTTGTTTACTTTTGTTACAATAAACAAGATAATTTTCTTACTGAAATGATTTTTTATTGTTATTCCTTCATATCGATCCCAAAATTCTTAGGAAACTCTAACTCTGTTGTTATGTTAATGCAGAATTCACAAGGCATCATATCAGTCACTTTGAAAAACTTGTTCACAAAAAGGGTTTTGATGAGGAGTGCCTGAGTGGTAAAGCAACTGCCTTCAGCTCAGTTCATGATCCTGGAGTCCTGGGATTGAGTTCTGCATTGGGCTCCCAGCTCCATGGGAAGTCTGCTTCTCCCTCTGACCTTCTCCCCTCTCATGCTCTCTTTCTCAAATAAATAAATGAAATCTTTGAAAAAATATGGTTTTGATGAATGTATAGTATAAATAGTACTTAAATAGCAGGGTATTAAACCTCGCCTTCCCAAGTTTTTCACTGTAATCAATTTCATAAGAGTTTGATAATTTCAATCAAGTCCTATTCTTTCTCTTTCCAAATTCAATTTTGAGAATTTTCTTAAGGTTATTAACAGATACACAACTTTAAATGAATGATTGTATCCTTCTAAATTCTAAAGTATTATGTAAAGATAATTATAGATTATACCCAAAAAAGAGTTTTAGTAGTAGGGAAAAAGGATTTAGGGCTTTGCTTTTACCATAATTTTAGCGTGTTCCAATCTTTTAAGGTTTTATTTAATTAAGTCTAAAATTGTACATTATATTCTTTGGATACGAAAGATAAAAAAGAAAACATTTAGTGCTAGAAGTCAGTAAAATTGTCATGAATTCTTAAATAGTCCTTCATATTCTCTAAAAGATACAGAAACTGGATACATGCATTGCATACTCAGCTCCCAACTCTTGTTTGCGTTTCCAAGATTTTCCTGCTGGCTCTGTCAGTGTCCGCATCTACTGTGATGGAGTCATTAAGGCCACTACAGAGATGAAATACTCTACAACGGCAAAGCCTATGGAAAACCTAGTGGGAGTGGCACATCCAGGAGACAGTGTGTGCCAGGTAGGTGGATCTTCCCACAAAGTTGGTAATAAGCCAAAGAGCCAATGCTAGATAAAAGAATGTATGCTTTGGTATAAAGTCTAAATGTTGGTTGAATAAGAGTGAACTACGCATCAGTAGGGAGGGAGGAAATGGACTTCTGTGGTGCAGAGATGCAGATGAATTAGTTTGCTTAACTTAAAAGTAATTCCAGATAATGTCACTGGGAGACAGGTTCTCAGCTACAAAATCGCTTTTGTGATGGACTCATTTTAAAGCTGCCACGGAGCAGATAAAGAAAGACAGAAGGATTAGGCTGAACTCTTGAGAAGCAAATACCCTCTTTATCCAGACCTGGACAGTGCAAAATAAAAGTCAGGTCATTGAGGTTCAGGAGTTAGACAAACCAAGAGTACTATCGAAAAGGGCGCTCAGGGCACTAATCTAGGAATTGTTATTTTCATGTGGAAATTTCCAAGCTCAGTGTGTTTTTCTTTGTTTCATTTATTCCTGTTACCTGAAAGTGAAAATTATTGCTTTAAATTGATAGTGTTTATTAGGAATTCCAGAACTGCTCAGATTTTCAGGGAAGTGTGCAAAGAGGCATTTGCAAGCCCCAGGTTTTTTTCTCTAGTGTGACAAAGCATTGCTCAGCAAGGAGGACTTGGTGAGGAGTTTGTAGTCTTCTCAAAAGGCCTTGTTTGAGGCGTTTACAGGCAAATGGAGATGCTGCCAATGCCTTCATCGGTAGAGAATGCAACAGTTCCATTTTGATTAATCTTAAACCATTGGTTTGACTTCTGCATTTTATTTTATTTTTTTTTTGTTACCTGACCCACTTTCAACAGAAAGTTGTTTAATGTGGAATGTTTATCCTTTATGTGCTTATTCCATCACATTTTCAGAGTTAAATAAATGACATTTCTTTTTAAAGCTACTTTAATTAGATTTATTACTGAATTGCCTTGGGTTTCTGGCATGGACAGGGAAGGTAAAAGGGAGTAAAAGTGAAAAAGAGGTAGCTAACAATGAGATCTTCAAATTTACCACAAAACACTCTATAACAAAATCATCAATGATAGTATGGCTGACAGGTTGTCACGAAGCCTTATCTGTTTAAACTAGTTTGAAATTGGAGGCTTTGTTATTTATTTTGTGTGACACATTTTTCTGTTAGAACAATGGCAAAGGTAAAAATGTCTTAGAGAAGGTTCAGGAAATAAAGTACCGTTTGTCAAACTGGTGAGTCTGAGGACATTTGATAAAATGTCCATATTGTAATTGCAAAGCAAAAACAAAAGTATTAGCTTGAAATACAGATTATTTCATTTTATTGTGACAAGTCTACCTTATCTTCCACTTTAAAAATTCCATTCATTGCAAAAAGATTAATAAAAGTGATATATTGCATTATCAGTATTCAGTTAGCATGGAAGTAAAGCAAAACCCCCAAACACATTTTTATGTGGATTTAACTTTGTGGAGAAAAAAATTTTCATATGCAAGAAGATTAAATATAATGCATGACTCGGACGATTTTTCAGCGTGCTTTATTATGCCAAGTCATGGTTTGTTTTACAGTTTTGAGTGAATAAAAACTGTTTTGCATCATTTTCAGATAACTAGAAAACACTTTTCACACTCAGTGTCAGAAAAGAGAGGTGAGAAGGGGTTATGATTACATCTTAGGGTTCTCCTCATTACCTGTCTCTGGTGGCCTAGCAAAAGGAAGGATGCTGGACAGTCACAGCTTGATTCAGGCTTTTACTCAGGGGAGAATCACTTTGAACCTGAGTGAATACTGAGAGGTACAATTACTCTAACTTGGTGACAGCAGACCACTACATGGTAAGAAGGAACATTAAGAGATTTAGTTTAATCGGTACAACTTTAGATAGGCTTACGAGTTTTGCTACTGTTGTCAGGGAACGTGGACGTGTCATGAAATTAGATCAAACAAATTCTCAGACTGAGACCTCAGACCAGACTGAGCTGTACTACCGCAGGCCTGAAGGAGGGAAAAGGCTACAGTTCAGTCAGCCTCCATCAAATCTTGGGCCAGGAATGGCAAGGGGTTCTCCAGTCCACCGGCACTTAGACCACATGAGTTATCCCTTCTATGAATTTGCAGAGATAGTGAAAGGCAGACTCTACCCCCGATGAAAAAGAAGGAACTGCAGGGGCATTTCCTTGGTGTGTGTTAGGGTTGTCTGGCCTCAAATGAGATGGCCCAGCCCAAACTGTGCTTCCCTTTGCAGGCATTTGGATTTCCCTTTGACGTTTGGCTTTGTTCCCAAGCAGATTGCATTTTTTAAATTGTGCAAAAGGGTTTGCTTTTCCATGCCAGCATAGAACATTACAGTAATTGTTTCTTTCATGTACTTGCTACTCTGTCACTTAATTGGGAAATTTGGATATTTTGCAAATAATTGACTGAGCATCTCTAGTCAAAGAACAGCATGCATTGTAATTTTATTCACTGTAGTTATCATGCATTTGTAAGAAAATATACCACCAGATTTTAATTTTTTCAATATCTGATCTACTTTGTTGAAATGGCATAGTGTAAGAGCCATCCTGAGTTTTCCTGTAAATTTTAATGGCAGATGTGACTTAAGTAATCTTAAAAATTAGTAGTAGGACACTTCCTGTAATCATTTAAAAGCTATTGGGCATATAATAATGTGAACATCCTGTGAATTTGAGGAAAGGAATACTAATGAGAAATCTGTGTGTTTTATTTTTTAATTCTAGAACTTGTAATAAGAAACTTTATATTATCATTTAAAAGCTGTTAGATATATAGCAAAATGACCATTCTGTGCATTTGAGAAAAGAAATGATGAGATTTTTTATTTTCTTAGTTTATTTTTAATGATGTCCATTAGGTTTTAAATAGTTTACCTAATTTGGCTTAATTATCTAACTTCCTAAATCATTTCATCTTTTTTGGATAGATATTAAATCCCAGCATGTAGCCTCATAAACATACAATTTCCAGAGCATTACCTAAAACAACAAATTTAAGAGAGATTCAATGAAAAAATGAAAAAAATCCAGAGTCCAACTTGGGAAGATAATTAGAATTCAAGTGCTAGTGTTAGATATACTGGTAACTCCCATTTAACTGAGATAATTAAAACCTTTGGGATTTTCATTCTATTTACAACAAAAGCATCTGGGGACAACCATAAAGTTAACTTTGTATAGGAACAACTAGTTACAATATAAGAAAACAAATTAGGTCAAAATGCTAAAAGAACATAGCAATTGTTGATCAAATCATTAGCATCCTATCTGTTAAAAGAGTTTTTGAAGTGGTACCAAATAATTCTTTTTTGTTGTATTTCTCGTTGGTACAATGATACCTTTGTGCTGCCTGTATCGATCATTTTGCACAGTTTGCTTTATACTCATTAAAATCTTATTTTCACGTTAGGGTACACATCATTTCCAGTTTTTATTAAATTATATATATCATTCAATATTTGGTTTGCTGTTTGCATATATTTAATATAGTGTGAAGCCAAGTACAGTTGGGATGAGGGAAGATACAGACATAGGGAACTCTCATATCATGAGGAGTTTTGTAGTTGTGAATCATACTCTTAAAAGTTAATTTTTTCACAAGGTTAAATTCAGATGTTAGCAGGTGATTCAGAAGATTCACCCCAAAGCCTTTCAGTAATTTTTTTTAACATCCTTGTCTCCTTGGAAAGACTGGTGGACACCATTTTTCTTCTTTTCATCAGCTTCTGTTGATAAGGGGTACAGAACCATCTAGTATCTATACTTCACCATAATGCCTGTCATCTGAGATGCTCCCTTGCTACAGACTTCTGCTGACTCCCTGGATAAGGTGCAAAATCCCCTGAATGGCATATCAGGCTGCAGAGTCCCACATCTCTCCCAACATCGGCTCTTACCACAGCATACCCTCTGTGTCTTCTTAATTCTCTCTTTGAGTCCTGTGGTTTAGCCCTCCAGGGTTGCTCCCTCTTAGCACATATTAAGCTCTTCCTTCTCTCCCCCTTCTTTAAGGCATGGGTGTTGTGTGGGGTTTTTTTCATCCTCGCATACCCAGTTACTTTCCTGCAATTGGCTCCTGACACATGAGACACCCTGAGACAAAATGGGAAAACACAAGTGCTTGCTTTGTCCTCCAGTGCTAATTTGAAACGTAAGTGGAGAACTATAGTACAGGTATATAAATGATAAGAAGGAGAATGAAAACTGTCCTCTTAGAAATACACTTTAATTTTTCCTCAGATTGAGTAAATGAATCTGGTATTTATGAAAATGAAGAACACTCAGAGGCCCTGGATACCAGAAAAGTGGAGAATTTGTGCTATACATTTTTCATGTTCTACCTCAGGAATGAACCATATGTTCACCATGTTGCTTATTACGGACTTTTAACGGCTACAGGGTTCCAGATTCTAGTCTTCCCTTTCTTTTGAATCTTCAGTAATGTTTGCTACTCAAAAAATGCCTACAATCTTCTTATCACTCTTTCAAAAAGGCTGCATGTTATCTTTTCTTTCCCTTTCCTGGAAAGTGACTGCATAGCACAGGAGAACCCTTTTGTTAAGGATGGGGCAAGTGCAGGAGTTAGTTTCTTTAACCGAATCAGCAGTCTCTTCATGAGAGCTCATTCTCCTTAGTGTGGAAGGAATTTCCTCATGTGTACAGTGGAGGAAGCTAGAATATATGATCTGCGTTGGCCAATTCTGACTCAAATATTCCACAGTTTTATGACAAAAAATAAATACTTCAACTGGAGATTCTAACCACTCTCACCAAAGAGGATTGGCTTGCAAGGGTTCTCCAAGCACCCTTTATTTCACTTGTATTAGCACTTCTTCCCAATTTTCCCTGCAGAGAAGGAAATGATGTGAATTTCATGTATCTTTCACCACTTTTATTACGTGTTTCCTATTTCTGATGAAATATTTGAAATGAGGAGGGGAAGAAAAAATGAAGTACCATTGGGGCATTTATTTCTGGATTCCTTTTTTCATATTTTTATGCCCTTAATTAGAATGGATCAGTAAGAATAAGGCATATCTATCGAAACTTGCATTTTACTGATAAAATAAGTGACATTTTGTGCCATGCCTCCACCTGGGATAACGATTCAGCAATGGTTACTGATGCCTTATTTGGATAGTTCAGACTTAAGCAACAATCCTCAGCTCACTTACCAATCACTGAGTCAAACAGGAGCATACCACTTTGTACCTCCATCCACTTATTTAGGAAATAAAAAATAAATTAGTTAACCTTGACAGCAGTTACAGTAGCTATTGTAGGGGAAAAAATAAGTATTTCTGAATGGGGTTACTTAGCCATGAACACAATCATAGTTTTAGTTCCCATTAATTCTCTATCTTATAAGCCATCTCAGTCCATATTGGCCCCATTCATTTTAGCTTATGTTTAACTGTTGTTTAAAATGTATATTATTAATGCCACTTTAATTTATAGTTTCTGCTTATTTAGTGGAAATAAATACTCCCTTCATTTTTTATTTCTCCCCAACTAAGTATCTCTTTGGCTTTTTATATTCCCCTCTCCTCTTGTCACTGGGGTGGCTTTGACTGCCCTTTGCAGAGGATGTCTGTGTGTCCACATCAGTGCTTCCTGTAAATGACCTCATTCGAGGGCAGCCTTCTGTTTTAATATCTAGCTCTTTAAAGGCTTCGGATCTTCTTCAACCATAAAGAATTTTTTTAAACAATCCAGAAAGCAAAGCACAAGTCAAATACAGTTAACAATATTCCTCCATTGCTATTATTCATAATAAGACAATTAGGGAAAATTACAGAATCTGCCTCTGGAATGAATCCCAAATCATCAATAACCCTTTGGAAATTAGAAGACTGAAAAATCCTTGCGGCAAAAATGCGTTTGTTGGCATTTTTAAAAAGTCATTATGCATTCTGTGGGCCTCTTTCCTAATAATAGTTATAGTATCAACAATAAGATAAAGCAATAAAGTAAATATGTAATCTGGGAACTCTAAATTGTGTTTAGCATTCACAAACTATGCTCCCACAGTAAACAGCATCAAGACGCAGGAAATGAAGTAAAAGAAATCTTTGACAAGGAAAATTCAACTTCTAAGAATCCTGTCTCTCTCCCTCCCACCCCTCTCAGCCATTTAGCCTTCAATCATATTGCCTTAAGTAGCAGCACACAAAAAAATATAGTATGTCAATTTTGCTCAAGTCCTACACAACAAATCCAGTGGATGTTTTCTTGTTCAATTTAACTTGACTTTCAGCAGCAACTGATACCATTGACCAAACTCACTTTCCTGATTTTTTTTCCCCCTTAGCTTTCAAGAAGCCCTATCTTTCTGATTTTCCTTCTACTGCCTTCGCCTTTTCTTCTCAATATCCTTTGTAATCTCTTCTTTCTGTGATCTAGAAAAAAAGTTACAATTTCAGTATTTAATTCTTAGACTCTCTTCCTTTCCTGATAAATATTCACTTGGCAGGTTAGCTCATCAACTTACACAATACAATCCAAATGTGGTTTTCCCAGTCTTTCTGCCTCGGGATAGGCATCATTGTCCAGTTTAAACACAAAAACATAAGAGTCTCCTTCATGCCTTCTACTGTCTCACCTGACAAATTCAATCCATATCAGTTTTACTCTGTGAATATTGCTCACTTCTCTCCACATCCCTCCAGGTCTAGCACCTTGTCCTCTGCTTTTCCTCATGCCTGTACTCCAGCCGGCTCCTCGCTGGTCCTCTGCCATGTGTTCTTGCACCTGACCTACTCATCTCAGAGTCCATAATCAGAGGGGTTCTTTTAAAAAGAAAGATCTCAGCAGGCAATGCTGCTACTCAAACCCTTTAGTGCACTCCAAAGGTTGTGTGGATTAAAAAAAGAAAATCTTTAACATGGATGATATGGCCCTGTAGACGCTGCCTCCTCTCTGTCTCTCCAGCTTAATCTCACTCTCATTTCTCTTTCTCTGCACTCTGGACACACTAGCCAGCTTCCAGTTCCTGAACTTTTAGTTCCTAATCTCCTACTACAGGGCCTTTATATATGCTCTTCTTTCTAATTGAAACATTTCCCCAATCTCCTTTCCCCTCACTGACTTCTGCTAGTTAATTCTAATTCATCTTCCAAATTTTAATTCCAGCTTCTCTTCCTCAGTGAAGCCTCCCTTGAATTTGTACATCTCCCCATGTGTCTCTTTGTAGCGCTGATCACATTCCAATTTGATATCTATGTGTATAATATCTGTCAAATTAATATCTGGCTCTCATTAAACTCCAAGGTCATTTTGGGCAGAGATCCTATCTATTTGGTTCCCTGTTTCATCTCCAGAGCCAAGTACACTGCCAGAAACATGGTTACTGAATGCCTATTTCATTGGGCAAAAGAATGAGAGGTATTTTATACATTAAGTTACCCTCCCAAACTGAAGTGACCCAGCTATCAGAGCCCCTTATTCCAACAGCCACCAGCTTCCCCATAGTACAAGCACAGCCTTTTTTCAGAGCTCAGTTATTGGACTGTTGGCTGAAGGAGTGCTGTTTCTGACCGAAATAGAAAAAGCAGGACAAAGAAGGGAAAGACAAAGGAAAAACCAAATGAATATAAAACAATGAGACCAATTCTAACAGTCTTCCTTGGGAACTAGTACCTTAAACAACTCAAAAAATAATTTCAAAAATTTAGGAAATCATGGCATTATATAGAGAAGTCTTTTTTGAAAGACATTTCTCTGGATATAATAGGGCAATTTTTGTTTTAAAATTTGTGTTATTACTTATTTAACAGTAAGTTGTTACAAATTAATTGCTAAAGGGAGGTAAGGGTGAGAAGAGTCATGGTTCCTAGGACTGTTCTTTCTAATGCCTGCATTAGGAGAACTTTGGTCTTTTGTTTGTTTCATCATTAATGTCATTAAATATGTCTATTATTGAGTCTGTTCAGGTTTGGTCAAATTAAAGCTTTGAGACTTTTTGACATTATGTAAATGAGGGGTCATATTAAAAAATTCAGCACAATCAAGCTTCAGTCAATTTCTAGTAGAGTTTTTTTTTAACTTTATTAGATTGCCTTTACCTAAATTATGACGTTTATGCATGACTGATGGAGATGGCAGAAGCTCCTATTTGTTCCCCAGAATTTCTTTTTCCTTTCTTATATGATAATATAACTTTAACTGGGCACATGTTTGGCCAGGTAAATATTGCACTTACTGACTCCCTTGAAGCTGGGCAGAGCCATCTAACTACCTACCCAGTGGCTGGGAACATGTCCGTAGAAGTGATATGTGCACATCTCTGATCATGTCCTTTGAAGGGTGGAGTCTCTCCTTCACTGACTTCTGTCTCTAACTGGTTACAGCAACAACATGGGAGTGATGGATGAACCAGCCAGGACCATGAAGAGGAAGTATAGCACTGAATCCAAGAGAGCCCGGATCCCTTAATCAGCCCTTAATCAGATTGCCTAATTCCGGGCTTTCATGTTAAAGAGAAATAGGCTTCCATCTTGTTTAAGCCACTGGCATTTTGGGTCTCAGTACCACAATAGCCAAACCTACCTTCTAATTGATTTATAAGACATGGGCCATTGAATTTAAAAATTTAGAAAGAAATAACCAACTATTTTCCTCAGTTGCTACAAAAACCAGTTTGGGGTACAGTCTCCTCATTAGAGACTGGTGTGCTGTCCTAAATCACAGTGATTGCATTTCATGAGTAGTTATGAGAGCTCACATTATAGTATTTAGAGAAAAGGGAATTAATATGTACTGGAGATTTTACACATTTTAAGCTCTTAAATAGTTTTGTCAGTTAAGTATTATTAAGGTCCATAGCTAATGAGTCCTAGAGCAGGAATTTCAACACAGGTTTCTTAGATCTGAAATATTTTTTCTTATTATAATACCATTTTTGTGCTATGTAAAGAGATGCCACAACTCTGAATACTGAACCAATAATAAATAGAACATATTTGAAAATCATCTTAAACTGCATTGTTTTATATTTTCATATTTTCTTTTGCATTTGTGGTCAGATATAGGTTGAAATTCTAAGAACTGACTCGCTTAAAACTTAGAAAAATTAATATGACAAAGAAAAATATCTCCTTTATCTTGTTATATCACTTATTTAGGTTACTCCATTAACTGCTTGGAGTTAAATACTCATAACGTTTAAATTAAAAAAATAAAAGTCTTTGCATAACCCTGGCAAGTATTTGCTTTGCTCCTTTACCCATCATTTTCTTTACAAGCTACAGTAGGAAATTTTGTTTAAGATATGTTATGTAAGCTATCAAATTCCCTTTTAAATGGCTTTCTTGGCTCACTTTCACAGCACACACTGTGAACAATGGAACAAAAGAAATGACCTTTCTTTCACTAGTTAAACAAGCATAACAATTTGTTATAATAAAAATAACATGTTTTGAGCTCAACCATTGACTTTCCTTTTAGATATCTGAAGGTAAAGAGTAAAATGGAACCATTTAACGGGCTTTGTCTCCTATAACATTTTACAACCCTCCTGTGGTTATTTCACTCAAGTTGTTTCTCTTGCTAATCAAGGTACTTTAAAACTATTACTGTCTTTCTCTACCAGAGCTATAACATTACTTTAATATTCTGTGGCCAGACTGATAGGGTTCATCACCCACCATTAATGCTGAAAACACTACTTCTTTGCCTGCTTCTGCTGTGAAACCTGGACAAGACAGATGCTCACATTTTTAACCACCCAGGCAGCTAGAGTTTTCATGTTAAGAGTTTTACACAAACAGACACAAGGGGACATCTTTGGAGCTTTTGTTTTTGTGGTTAAAAAAAGAATAGATGTGGTTGACAGTAGCCTACTTTACCATCTCCACCCCGTGTATGCTCCTTTCCTTCCCCTTTCTGGCTACATATATGATGTTTGCATTTGAAGCGTCCATCATGAAACTATGGGACCATAATTTATTCTTTACTCAAAAACTGTATCAGATTTTATTATTTTCTCTGTGGCTAGAATGTAGTATTATATACAGTGTGCTTAGAATGTAAAGGCATAAATTAAAATCCTTGATGTTGCGCTTATTAGCTCTACGGTTTTGGGTGTTACTAAGTTTTTGTAACATAGTATCACATCTATTTAAAAAAAAAGGCATTTAAAAAAAACTACCATGAAGGCATGTTATAAAAATTAGAGACAAATTATGTAAACTTAGAATATTCTTGGTATCCAACGTCCAGTTATTAGTACCTCACCTCTGGAGTCTGTTTCACTGTATGGGCTTATGTCACACCTGAAACATAGAGGCTTTCGTACCAATCCAGACATCTGAAGTGTCTCCTCATTGCTTCTATTATATGATACTGTTACAAAATCCTATTAAGGATTTCTCGCAGTGCAGTCTCTCAGTGCAGTCATGCCCAAGCAGTATTGATGCCCCTTACTCAAGAAAGGGGGACTTCAGACTTTTTAAGAGGGTGCTGCTATGTAAATAGACTCTTCTCAAAGAATTCAGCTTTGTGTAATGAATATTTCCTGGCTTGTTTATATTTATTTTTCTGGTTCATTTTGTTCCTGTTTTTTTTGTATTTACTTAAACTTTTAATTATTAGAAATTATAGATGTATGTATTTGTAAGAAATAATAGAGATTATGTGTTTGGTTTTGGTTTGTGTTTGGTTTGTGTTTTTCAAGGAATTGTCCATTTCATGTAACTTGTCAAAATTATGTGTGTGGACTTGTTTCTTGTACTTCCTTATTATCCTTTTGATGTCTGCAGGTTCTATAGTGATATCCCATGTTTCATTCATGACGTTTGTCATTTGTATCTTTTCTTTTTTTCGTCAATCTTTCTAGAGGCTTGTCAGTTTTTTACTAATGTTTTAAAAGAATTATCTGATACATTGACTTTTTTCTATTTTATGTTTTCTATTTCATTGATTTCTGCATTATATTTATAATTTTTTTCCTTCTACTTGCTTTGAGTTTGTTCTTTTTTTTTTAAATTTGTTGAAGTGGGAACCCATTGTATTTACCTATATTTTTTACTTACTATGTTCTTTCTTCCTTCTTCATGTTCCAAGATTCTTTCTTTTATCACATTCTTACTGTTTAAAGAACTTCCTTTATCCATTATTATAGGATACATCTGCTGGCAATAGATTTCCTCTTTTCCTTCGTTTGAGAATGTCATGATTTCTATGTCATTCCTAAAGGATGCTTGTGCTGGGCATAAGATTGTTGGTTAATACTTCTCTTCTTTTAATTTTTGGCAAATAATGTGCCACTTCTTTCTACTACTACTACTACTGTGTTTCTAATTGTTTTTACCCTATAGGGCAAGGTTTTGTTTCTCATTCACATTTTTTTCTTTGTCTTTAATATTCAGCAGTATAACTATAGTGTTTCTTGAAATTAAATTCTTTGGCTTTACTTTGTTTATGGTTTGTTCAGTTTCTTGAATCCATAGGTTTATCTCTTGCTAAATCCAGGAAGTTATCAGCCATTATTTCTTTATGTACTTTTTCATCCCTATCTTTCTCCTCTTCTCCTGGGATTCTGATCACATGAACGTTAAATCTTTTGTTATAATCTCACAGATCCCTGGCACTGGTATTTTTTTGTCTTTCACTCTTCTTTGTCTCTGTTGTTGAGGTTGAGTATCTTTCATTGTTCAGTCTCCAAGTTCACTGATTCTTTCCTTTACCCCTTGCATTATGCTGTTGAGCCCACCCACAGCATTTTGATTATTGTGTTTTTCAGTTCTAAAAATCACAATTGATTCCTTTCTATATTTTCTATTTCTTTGCTGAAACTTCGTATTTCCTTGCTGAGGCTTTTTTAAAAAATTATTTCAAGAATTATTGTATTATCTTGTTGAAGCTTTTTATCATGACTGTTTTAATATCTTTTCCAGATGATTCTAAAATCTTTGTCCTCTTGGTATTAACATTTATTGACTGTCTCTTTTTTTTCAGTTATAGATCTTCCTGGTTCTTGGCATAAAAATTGATTTTCTATTAAAATGTAGACACTTTAGTTGTATTTAAGTAGAAGAAAAGGAGATAGTACTGTTCCATCGTCTCAGAAGTGGCATTCCATGATTCTAAATATCTTTTAAAACAGATACTTTATATATTTTTCTCTTTTAAAAAAATACTTATTATAATAAAGTTGTTTATCAGGAATAACAATATATATATCTGTATATATATACATATATCATGCTTCAGATTCATATAGAGTCATGATTTATAAATATGTATGTGAATTTTTTTTAAAGTACATTAATCAATCCCACATTTCCTTGCATGACACTGAAAGAATTCTGGAAAAAGTCATGTATTTATTTCATATGTACAAAGTTGTTATCCTTTTTTTAATATCTTTCTATCTCATTGCTTAGTTTTTTCTGAATTCTTTTTCTAATATTCTTGATAGGTATAGATCTAAACAAAAGTACATATGTATATATGCTTATATTATTCATATATAAGTAATCTTTCTTATAACCAAATACTAGTATAAACATAATTTTATCATTACATTCTAATTTTCATAACAAGTTGTTCCTTATTAACTAAAATCTTAGAATGGTTAAAGGTGTTGCTGAATAAATGTTAAACTACTCTATTTTAATCTCTATTTGAACAACCATTGTATCAACCTCATTAAGTATGTTTTAGGTTGCACAATTATTTTAAGGAGAGGAAATTTTTTTTACAAGCAAAATTCATATCAGCTTTATTCATAACAACCAAAAGTGAAAAAAACCCAAATGTTCTCTAACTGGTGAACAGATTAGCAAACTGCAGAGCACCCATGACATAAAGAAGTACTGCTCGACAACAGAAATGAGCATTCTTTTTTTTTCTTTTATTTTACTTTATTTCTTTTCAGTGTTCCAGAATTCATTGTTTATGCACCACACCCAGTGCTCTATGCAATACGTGCCCTCCTTAATACCCACCACCAGGCTCACCCAACCTCCCACCCTTCTCCCCTCCAAAACCCTCTTTGTTTCTCAGAGTCCACAGTCTCTCATGGTTTGTCTCCAGAAAGGTTGCCTATTTGTGTCCTTGAAATTTAGAAATAAGCACAACTGCTCATATCAGATTTTTCTAGTTAGGTTATCTTCTAGGGAGAAATCCTTTAGGGATCATTTCTAATAGCCATTTCTGTGATTTTTCACATGTTTGTTTGTGTCCTATACCATTTTTTTGTAGGCATAATACTAGTAACAGAATTGTGAAATGGAAAATAGATGTGATTCAACTAGTTATGGTAGGCTGGAATATTAAAAGTTTCCTATATTCTTTCCTAATTAAATAATTGTCTACATGGTGAAGGTTTTTTCTTTCTTATTTTAAAAACATTGCCACTGTATTTTTAAAATTTCAGTGGTATAAGCAGTAGCATTTCTCACATTAAAGTGTCACAGTGCCTTAAGGGAAGAAATGGTGCTTCTCAAATTCCTACTGGGAACTCTTGCCCTTTTGAATTCTCATCTGTGTCTCAGAATCTCAGAACTGGAAGGAATCTCAGAGGTGATCTTACACCTAACTTATATGTGAGGTGTGGTGACTCAATGACACACCAGTCTTGTACACTTTACGGCATAAATACCGAGTTTATCTCCTCACATAGCAATATCACTAACTATATAATAGTCTATGCAGAACTCTTGTGGCCAATGGCACAATTTTTAAAGAAAATTTATAAACTAATGTTATGGTTTTAATATTTTCATGGTCCCTTTCATTAGTTCGTATAGGTAAGACATTCTTTTTGAGCTTTAGTATACAGAAAGTGTAACTATATTGCCAGTAATGTAAATAAGTTTAATTTAATCCACATAATAAACATTTCCATGTTAATTTTTATAGGCCTTAAACAACTCCTTGTTGCTCACAGAATGAATTATAAACTTTTTATTTCATATACAAAACACTTTTTGAAATGCCCACTTCCTTCTCTCTCATTCTTCTGCAGTTGTATGGAAATTCCTAAAACCCTTAACTGGATCATGCTTTATGATACCTCCATAACAATATGCAATTTGTTCCTTTAGTCCAGAATGCTCCTTATATGCATGGCAATCTCAGTTTAGCTCATCTCGCCTACAAAGCTGTTTCTAACCGTTTCATCCCATGTGGAAATGAGCCACCTCCCTTTTGCCTGCACTGTACTTGACCCATGAAGATTTTCTATCATCGTACATTGAACTCAATTCATTGCCCATATGTAATTAGATGACCATGAATTTCTTGAAGGCAGGGTTTATTGTTGAATCTCTCCTCCGTTTAAAAAAAAAAAATGCTCCAGGGCTAATGGTCTCACATAGTCCATAACCATAGCATTAAGAAGATTAATGTTGGTTTTGCTTAGCATTCTATAGCTATAAGTTGAGAAGACTTTCATCCTCTCTCTCCACTTTTAAGGAGGACTTTTAAAAATCCAGAGAAGCCCAGACCACTTTGTTATTGAAGGCATGCAGATTTATTGAAAGAAATAAAGTAAGAAAATGTCTTTTTTTTTTCAATCCAGTCATTTAATTTCTGTGACTAGGTATTGGTAATAAGTCTAATTTTATTTGGAAATCATACAAAAACCTTAATTAGGAACTTTTGTTCCACAAACCTCTCTCTACTCGATGGCTTTGCTGATTGGCCCACCTCCTCAGATATAGTTATCCAGGTCTCAAGCCAAATTGGTCACAGCCATAGCTCACAAAAAACAATTTTAAAGGAATGGTGGGTCTGTAATAGGCTTGTCACGGGTAGTATGATTCTACATGGCTCTTCTCCCAAATGCTCAGTTTAGGGAATTAGAGTCAACATATAGCTTATTCTATAGCTGGGGGCAGGGGGAAACCAAGATGAATATTCTCCCTCACTTTAACACAGAAGTGAAATAATCTATTTAAAACTATACCATTTCTGATCCTTAGTGTGAAGAACCAGACTCATCATTTTATTACTTCATTTATTAAAATGTAACACGTGTTTTAACAGAATTTATTTTTGAAACAAATTCCTGTGTTATCATTGATCTGCTGTAAAGCTTTATTAAAATTAATAAGTATTTAAATAAAATTATTCATCCAGGCACAAAGGTTTTTATTTATTGCATCTATTTTTCCATTGTTTTAATAACTGATTTTTAGAGGCACCTGGGTGGCTCAGTTGGTTAAGTGTCTGCCTTCAGCTCAGGTCATGATCCTGAGTCTACTCTTTCCCCTACTCAAGGGGTGTCTGCTTCTTCCTCTCTCTCCTCTCCTCCCTCAGCTTGTGCGCTCGCTCTCTCTCTCTCTCTCTCTCTCTGTCTCTCAAATGAATAAATAAAATCTTAAAAAAAAAGTAACCAAGTTTTAGTCAAGCCCCTAATGTTTTGTACTTTTCAAGAGGGGCCAATCTTATTAGATAGATGAACCAACATTTACACCAGCTAATAATCTTTATTATGTTGCACTAAGATGAGTTTCTATGTAAATAACTGAACTAATAAAAATTTCTTTTTCGTTTGAAAACAGAAAGACATTGATGAACTTGATGATATTCTTACATCCATATTCAAACATGAGATACCATATTATGAGTTTCGATCCTTCCAACCTGAAATCAACCCCCAAAAAGAACGTGAGTATTTTCCAACCGCATCAATTATTCACACACTATAACTATTTAATAAATATTATAGCCAAGAATATAGCTAGCTGCATTGCTGATTAAATGTTTTAGACAATTCCTATCCCCTGGCAAGAGAATACATTTGTAACAAACTTCTAGAGGTCCATTTGGTAAATTGTTTTATCATGAGCCCCAAAAATGTGCCTAACTTTTAAAATCAGCAAACCTGATTCCTGTTTTTATTCTAAGGAAATTTTTAGACAATTGATAATGGAGATTGTTCATCATAGCTTTATTTATAATTACCTAAAGTAGAAATAGCTTAATAGAGGTAATTGATTAAATAAATTTTGGGACATCCATTAATGCAACATCATAAACAAATTTTATTATGAATTGATTTGCTGGCTGGAGTAATGCTTTGATATATACTTAATTGAATAAAAGCAGGGTACATCACAGTAGATAGAGTGTGATCTTCTGCTTAAAATAGTACATAGGTTTAGTAGTATATATGTATCTATATATATACATTATATATGATAGTATATATAGTTTATATATAAATATAGTTTATATATAAATAAATATAGTTTATATGTGTGTGTGTGTGTGTGTGTGTGTGTGGTTTGGACAGGCATGCACCTGTTAACAATAGTTATGCAGTTGCAGGTATTACGTCTTTTTTTCATTTTACTTAATCTGTGTTTTCCACAATGACTGTGTTATTTGTGTCATGAAAAGAAATATATATATGTATCAAGAAAAATTATAGAGGAGCTACTATAAGAAAAATCATACTTCTAAATTTTATCATGAGCTCAGCGGTGTATTTTCAAAATCGCCTGTTCCTACAGTTTGTTGACACACTGTTTATAATTTGCTTATATTCCCACTGTGTGCCAAACACTATGATAGAGATGTAATGGTGAGTAATACAAGCATGAAACTAAAGAATATGAGAGGTCGACTATAGGTATACTGTAGGACTATTTAGCAGAGGCTTTTTCTGTAGGATTTCTGTACTATTTGAAGCAGTTTTATCCTCAGGCTGGCAAGCCTCAGGGAAGCAGGAAGGAAAGAGTAGGAGTCTAAAGTCACAGCCAATTGTGATTTACCTAGATGTGCAAGAACCTGTAAGATGTTTACATTATGAGTTTACATTAAGTGGAAAGGTCAATAATGGGCTAGTTTTGAAAAAGGAATCCGGTGAGAGTGATAAAAACGTATTTCCCATATACATTTGAACAATGTGTATGTAACTCACTAAGGTTAGAAATTAAGTTAGTGTAGAAAAGGAACATAATTTGATTCCTCACTTGAGACACTCATCATTTGACTGGGAAACAAGATAATATATGTCATAATAGAAAGAAATAATGCGCTAAACTCTATGGAATTTATTATATCAACAATAGAATTTTAGGAAAAAAGCTGAATTCTTTTTCAGGGTATGCTTCATAAAGGAGGTAGGATTTTACCTATGTCTTGAATGATGTGTTTCCCTAAGGAAAGGAAAAGGAAACAGAAATTCTAGACAAGAGAAAGTGCATTGAAAAGTATGAGGATGGAACTATTACCCAATTTTTCAGATTTCTTCAGCATTGCATTTATTTAGGTTTGTGGAATAAGAATTGTGGCTTTAGAGAGAATGGAATGGTCTCTCATTTATATGGGTTAAGAATTCTAGCTAAGTTTAAAAGTGCTTCTCAGTATCTTGTTTAGGTTACAGAATGTGAGCTTTATTTTTTTAATTTTTTAAAAGATTTTATTTATTTATTTGGCAGAGAGACATCACAAGTAGGCAGAGAGGCAGGCGGAGAGAGAGGGGGAAGCAGGCTCCCTGCTGAGCAGAGAGCCCGATGTGGGGCTCGATCCCAAGACCCTGAGATCATGACCTGAGCCGAAGGCAGAGGCTTAACCCACTGAGCCACCCAGGTGCCCTAGAATGTGAATTTTAGAGTTGGAAAGAATGGAAGAGCTCTGGTCCTTTATTTTCATAGAAAAAGAATTCTGGATGTGTTAAATCAAAGTTCCTGATACTGTGAATACAGTTAAGCTTCTACTTTTCTAACAAACCTCCAGGTAAAGCTGATGCTTGCCAGTATCAGATCTTTCACTGAGTATTAAGTATTTAGAGCAGTGGTTCTCAGACTTGGTGCATATTATAATTAGCCCTGGATCTTTAGAGCTTTTGATGCCTAAACCACGCCCTCTTCCCCCAGCAATGAAGAATCTGGGAGTGGGTCCCAGCTGTCAGTACTTTTTAAAGTTTTCCAGGTGATTCCAATGGGCAGCCAAGTTTATCAGCCCCTTGTTTCTTCAACATGTTACAGATTTCTACAGCAAAATCATTTTTCGTACTGATCTTTGGCATAGAGAAAATACTATTCCCTCAGGTCAGAAAATTAGTAGTATAAGAAAGTTTTGAATCATTGCTAGAATATAATGATCATTATATGTTTAAAAAAGATTTTTATAAAACAATTACAATTTTAAAAAGAAGTTAATGAAAAAGTTCAATATAATCTGGGTAATTCATTCAGAAACCTCATTGCTGGGTATTGTTAGATGACAGATGCTATGAAGCCTAGAACCGGAGCAAACAACCATCATAACATGAGGCTTTCATTTCTACTGGAAGTACAAAATACAAATCACAGAACAAAAATACACAAGATAGACATGAATATGACTGAACTCATCTTTTGCTTGCCTCCTTGACCTCATAATATTGAATTAGTGTCAGCTTCAAAAAGCTGGTCTTGAAGACCTTGCACCTGTATTTTCATAGTGTTCAAGTTAAATTGATGATAAGATTTGAGAAGCCTTTCGGGCACCTGGGTGGCTCAGTGGGTTAAGCCTCTGCCTTCAGCTCAGGTCATGATCCCGGGGTCCTGGGATCGAGCCCCGCATCAGGCTCTCTGCTAAGCAGGGAGCCTGCTTCCTCCTCTCTCTCTGCCTGCTTCTCTGCCTACTTGTGATCTCTGTCTATCAAACAAATAAATAAAATCTTAAAAAAAAAAAAGACTTGAGAAGCCTTTATACACAAAGTGGGATTAATTGAGCAAGAGAATTTGGGAAAGAAATGGTAGATTGTTAAGGAAGTTCTATAGAAACATTTCTAGAGATGCACTGAGAAGTAAATTCAGCAATGAACCAGGTATAACTCCAAATGTCTAACCCTGAAGACAGTTCTACAATTATTTGATGAAACGTTCTATTTATTAAATATTTATTATTTATTACTCTATATTTTAGCTGAAATAAATTGGAAGTTAGGACACTTTGTGGAGAAGATAGTCATTAGGAATTGGTAGGTATACCAATTAACCTACCCTCAGGGTGAGCCATGGAATTACATACAAATACCCATGGTTCTTGAAAAATATGATGCTAAATGCTCTATTAATCAAACTGTTATATCATTGTTTCATCCTCTTTTCAAGTTGACTTTGGTAAATTCTGGGATTAGTTCCCTCTTACTTCATTTATAATAAGTAAAATGCTATTCCATATCATTATGCCTTGGCCATTTTCACTCCTGTCTACCAATAAATTTCCTCATTTGACTTTTTTCCCCTAGGCAAGCAGCATTGAGATGTGGGCTTACAGAGATATGATAGAAATTATATAAGAAACCATATCTACTTTAGTGTTTTCTTACCCTGTAATGCTTTATTATTGACTTAAAAATAATATTTTTCATAGGAAAAAATTCTCCCTAGTAAAATAATAAAAGATTCCTAAATGAACTTGATATGGTAGTGGAATGTAGGACTTTTGAACACAACAGTCATAGAAATAATTCATGTACAACGTTCCAGTATGTGAATCACTGGGGATTATGAAATCAATACAGGGTATTTTGACAGGCAGTTTCCTACTGATACACAAGATATTAGAGTAAGAAGTATCCGAGTACATTCTTAAAGTAAGTGTGAGTGATTTATGAGCGAATTCTGTTTTGGTTATTGATTTAGTATAGGCTGCTGTGAAATCGGTTTGAAGGTGACTGACGGTAGGGTGGTGGGGCCAAGCAGCTCAGCTGCCAGACACCACTGCCTTAGCCCCTCTGCAACTCTCCCCTGTTCTGAGCTTCAAGCCTTCTTCTGCAGAGTCTTAGAAAAGTCTTGCTATAGCAGATACATAAACTTCCCTAACTTCAGAACCCTTCCAAAGACTGTAATGAAGATTACATGTCATGTTGTCATGTAATAGGAAAAAATAAATATAAAAAATATAAATATATATAAAATAAATAAAATAAATATAATAAAAATAAATAAAAATAAATATAAAAAACAATAATAAATAATATAGAAATAAAAATAAATATAATAAAATAAATAAAAAATAAATATAAAAAAATAAATTGTTTTTAAAAGAGGCTACAGTTGCTGGTACCAATTTATAATTCCACCAGCAGTGTTATGCTCCACATCTTTTCTACATCAAGAATTGCAAGGGAGTTTATTTTTGCCATCTGACAGGTGTGAAATGATATATCAGTCTTTAATTAATATTGTTATTATTAATATAGTCATGCATCTTTTCTTTTGTTATTTACAATTTTATTTTTCTTCAGTGAATTTCCATTTAATAGAGTTCATGTATTTCTGTTGGTTGCTATCTTTTTCTTAATGAATTGGGGATCTTTTCTTTTCTTTTTTTTTAAATTTTATTTATTTAACAGAGATCACAAGTAGGTGGAGAGGCAGGCAGAGAGAGAGAGAGGAGGAAGCAGGCTCCCCGCCAAGCAGAGAGCCCGATGTGGGGCTCGACCCCAGGACCCTGAGATCATGACCTAAGCCGAAGGCAGAGGCTTAACCCACTGAGCCACCTAGGCGCCCCGGGGATTTTTTTCTTTTTCAGTTTATATTCTTTTTTTTTTTTAAGATTTTATTTATTATTTATTTGACAGAGAGAGATCACTGAGCCACCCAGGCACCCCTATATTCTCTGTAGTAGCTATTTGTTAGTTCTATACATTGCAAATATCTACTTAATTGGTTGCTTGTTTTTTAGTTTATATGGTATTTTATGTAAGCATATAATTAAGTTTGTTATAGAATTTGTTTCTATTACAACTCATCCCCACCTCATTCTTAAAATTATCTTTGTTCTTCTTCCTCCTTTATTTGTCCTTTGATATTTAGGATCAGCTTGTCAAATTCTATTAAAAACTCTAATAAAGGGGTGCCTGAGTGGCTTAGTTGGTTAGGCGGTTGCCTTTGGCTCAGGCCATGATCTGAGGATCCTGGGATCAAGCCCCACATAGGGCTCTCCGCTCATGGGGGAGTCTGTTTCTCCCTCCCCTCCCCTCCATCCATGCTCTCCCTCTTTCTCTCTCTCAAATAATTAGATAAAATATTTTTTTTAAGTTCTAATAAAATTGAAGTAAAGCTATAAGTTAATCTTGTAAAAATTACCACTTTTTAGCATACTTAACTCTCTCTGATCATATGCATGGTACTTTATTTATTTGGGTGTTTTTATTATATACTTCAAAAGTATTATATTTTTATAAAATCCTTAAAAAGTTTTATTAGATTTATTTATGATTATTTTATGGTTATGATACCATCAAAAATGTTACTTTAAAATTATGATTTTTAATTATTTTTGACTGTTCCTTTCCTTGATACCCATGGGATTGAGCCATGTATCTTATAACATATCATAGCTCTGTATGGAAAGAGGAGTTTTTGCAAATGAGGAATTACTATTCTTATTTCTTAAGAAGAAAATTAGGAACAGATAGAATCGACATCAGGAATATTTTACAAAAACATTTTTAATCGAATATTTTCCCAAAATACAAATTTTGTAAAACATGAAGTTATTTGGACCTTTCCAGTTTTCTTTTTAAACTTTAATTCTTTTATTTGAGCATAGTTGACACACAATGTTACATTAGTTTCAGGTGTACAACATAGTGATTCAACAAGTTGGTGCATTATGCTGTGTTCACAAGTGTAGTTACCATCTGTCCACATACATTGCTATTACAATACACTGACTATATTCCTTATGCTACACTGTATTCATTCCATAACTTGGAAACCTGTATTCGTTTTGATTATAAATCATTTGAGAAGAAAATCAAAAACAATGAAAAAAGTCAATCTGAAAGGAAAATAAACAGTTAAGATTATTCCTTATTTTGGGATTAGTAGTAATAGGTGGTAGGAAAAAAATACAGTCATGTAATCTCACTTTAAATTAGCTACAAACACATCACTGTTTAGTAAATACACTAAATTAGGGACAGATTTACACATAACACACTGTCAAAACATGTAGTGATTGAGTAAATTGGAGATTTGGTATGTAAATTGACTGTAAAATTACAGATTTTTCCACTTCATTTTCTTGATAACTCAACCTACAGGTATATAGACTTTCACATCTTCTACCAAGGACATTTTTTTAGCATATTCTCAAGTTGACTTCATGAACTGATGGTTCAATTTGTATCAAATAGTAATAAAATAAAACAAGCACTTTGAATCCCTTAAAATGTTTTCCACTTCAATAACCAAAAAAAGAGTTATTCTTTTAGTATTATATTACTGGTATTTACTTTCACTGTGTTTCTTTGAAGATTCTATATTTCTCCGGGTAAGAAGTTTGAAAAGTTATTCTTACAAGCATCATACCTGTGATTGGAGAATGTACATTAAAAAAAAAAAAAAAGTAAGAAAGAAAGGAAGGAAGAAAGCAAAAAAAATAATGTTGATACCTGGGCAAAAATTTGACCTTCCCCGCACATGAATTATTCCCCAGACAAAGAAGCACCTCTGGCCTTGAGTCCATAGAAAGCATAGGTAAGAAAGAACAGTACGTCCTACAGAACCAAAGAAACCTCCCTGGCCTGCGGTTGAATCCTAACATTGTGAAGATAGGCAATATGCTCTCTGGAGTCCAGCAACCATTTATGAATGGTCAGCCCTTCACATTTCAACATTTGTAATTCTTTCTCGTTATACCCATTCCCACTAGCATAACAACACATGTTCTGTAATAACTGAGAAGTCTGTAAATTATAGATAAAAAAGATGAGCCTGTAAATGTATATTTTTTCCCAGTTAAGAGAACTTTGATCTAAAAGATTTTATTAAGCAATCTTACTCGTTCATTCATATTATAAGTGTAAACAAAGTACCAGATACTCTCCTAGATACTCCTGGGTCGCCATTGTACAAAAGCCTGTCTTCGTGGAACTCATATTTTAATGAGGGCAACAGAATAAACAAAATATTGTTTTAACTAGTAATTCTGGTTTTAAGAAAAATCAGGTGGGGAGGTAGAAAGATGGGAGGTGATGAGATGTCATGCGAAGATTATAATATGGCTTCGTATTATCTACATGTCAGAAATAGCATCTTGCTGCTACACAGAGAACAGATTATAGCTGGGTAAGAACAGAAGCAGTGACACCAGGCAGGAAGCCATTCTGGTTGTCTTGGTGGGGAGAGGGGATGCGATGACAGCTATCACCTGGTGGGGGCAGTGGAATTACTAACATGTGCCCTTACGTGGTAGATATTTGAAGGTAAAAATGGTAGGACTTGCTGACAGATTGTCAAAGGCCCAGGAATGAGATCATTGTGGTATTCACAGCCATCGCCTGGATAAGACCACTCTGTAGAGAGGGTAGTTCAGAGCAAAAGTCAGTCCTGAGCAATGGGATATTTAGAGGCCTGGAAGAGAAATTTCCATAAAAGGAGACTGAGAAGGATCACTCATTGAAGTAGCAGGGTTGTCTCTCGAGAGCAAGTAAGGAAAGTGTTTCTGAGAAAAAGAAGTGATCTACCACATCTTATCCTACCACTAAGAGTAGAAGTGGGAAAATGCCACATAATAATTCGTAATTTACAAAACCATTCACCAATGCCCAAAATGTCCCCCCAGTGGATCTAGGTATTCCCTAGATCTTTGCACCAAAAATATCACTTGGCCTATCAGTTTCTCCTGAAAGTCTGTATCAATAGATAGTATCTGTAGAGCAAATAATGGACAGATTAAGAATTACAGTTTTGAGTAACTCCCCAAGACCCCCAAAATTCTGCAAAAAAAAAAAAAATCTAAAAGTAGTTGGAAATGCAGACTGATTCAGAGAATGCAAGTTGTTAACAAGTGAAATAAAGCACTACTCAGAAGACACAGAGAAGAGGATTATGTAGTTGTAACTAACTGCCTCTCAAGTTCATTTTCTGTTGTACTGAACCTGAATTTCCTTTGTCATATACCCTTCCCCATTTTAAACATCTCCAAAGTTGAAGGATGAGTTCATATGTACACACATTGGGATAAGATATGACTAGAAGACTACAGGACAAAATTATGAACAGAGCAGTGTAATATATAAGGGACAGGACGACAGAGAAGTTAAAAAAAAAAAAAAAAAGTAAGCAATTACGCAGAGAATCCAAACTGGCAATAGCAGGGCTAACAGCACATGATAAAGAATAGGTGAGGCTTGGAAGCTAAAGCAGTAGGCTGCTTGTGTCTAGCTACTTTCTTAGCATTCCTATCCTGAGAGCCAGTTTCTGACGTAGGTCATTCTGGAAGCCAGAAAGGTGAGCTGGAATGAAGAAGTTGTATCCTTATGGAACAAATTGTTGACAATAATAGAAATCTGAGAAATGAGCATGACCTCTACCCAGGATATCTGACAGACTGTAAGAAATTATATCCTCTGTGCTTATTATCCACAGGATCTGAATAAAGATTACCTCTATAAGAATATAATGTGAGATGTGTGGTTGAAATATCATTTCTAACAATGTTTATTTCTCAGATTGCTGTAAGACTGTATATTTCTCCAGGAAATAAGTAAAGATTTATTTTAGCAATAAATTTTCTCTTCGACTGTAGTCTTTTCCATTGATAACACAAAAAGATATTTTAAAATATGTAAAGCAGGGTGCCTTGATGGATCAGTCGGCTGGAAGTCTGACTCCTGGTTTTGCTCAGGTCATGTCTCAGGGTCCTGGGATTGAGCCCCATGTCAGGCTCCACTGGGCTATATGCTCAGTGCAGAGTCTGCTTGTCCCTCTCCTTCTTCCTATGCCCCTGCCCCTGCCCCCATGCTCTCTCTTTCTCTCTCTCTAAAATAAATATATACATACATACATAAAATCTTTTTTAAAAATTAAAAAATAAACCTAACATGTAAACCATGATGGAAGTGGAAATCTCTTAAGGAAACAGTGAATAGAATGGAAAAAAAGTCTACCCTAGACATACTTTGTATACTTAGCAGTTTTACTAGCTCTCTGTGAGGTTTACCTCAGTTTTCCTGGCTATCCACTCTTGCTTAATCATTTAAACCAAGCCCCATTCTTCCTTGTATTTAGCATTTTGCTTTTGAACTTCGGTGGACATCAGAATTACTTGGAAAGTTTGTTAAAACTCAGATTGCTGGACCCTACTCAGAATTTTTGATACAGTAGGTCTAGGATGGGCTCAGGGGTTTTACATTTCTCACAAATTCATAGATGATGCTGATGTTACTGATCTGTGAGTGACCAGTGAAAAGCACTGAGTAAACATGCAGTAATGACATGACATGAATAAAATTAAATAACTTTTAAGAATATATTTAAATAATTTAAATAGCATAATTAAAGTCAAGTTATCATATTTGTTTTTATCTCTCTGTGTCCCAGGATTTAAAGGATAGCTGCAGAATGAAGTAATCTTAGAGTCCTTATCTAAAACATGTATGTTTTGTGTATGTTCATTAAAAAAATACAAAAATCCCTCAAGAATTATTAGAAGCTTAATAGACTCTATCCTAGGTATTCTTCCAGATACTGAGGAAAAGCAGAAGAATATGAGATAAATAAAATACAACCCAGTGATACAGTGCCACTGTATTTTTTTTTTTTTTAAGATTTTACTTACTTATTTGAGAATGAGAAAGATCACTAGCAGGAGGAAAGGTAGAGGGAGAAGCCAACTTCTCACTGAGAAGAGACTCTGATGTGGGGCTGGATCCCAGGACCCTGAGATCATGACCTGAACAGAAGGCAGACACTTAACCGACTGAGCCACCCTTGTCCCTGCATTTTAATTACTTTAACTAATTTAATTCCTCACAAGAATCCCGAGGAAAGTACTATTTTTAATCTCTGCTTTACAGATGAGACATTGTATATCTTGCCCAAATAGTGGCAGAGCTGGGATTTGTATCCAGACAGCACAGCTGAGGTGGCCACATCACTAACCAAGGACTGCAGCCCTCTTTATACTGTAATGAGCTATAGCTCCAGGGTATGGAGGGAGCCCAGAGAAAGAAGGGTAGTCAGAGGAAGCTTCCTAGGGAGATAATCTTAAATTTAGGGGAAAGGTTATGAATTATTTTTATTAAATTGTATAAAATTACTACTTAAATGAATAATTTATATAAGCAAGTTTGAAATTATCTCATGCTCTGTATGTTATTTTTTGCAATCCTAGAAATATGATTTTTGTTTCATAGTTTGTGATTTCCTTCCAGTCACCCATTTTGCCTCCATGGGCAAATACTATCCTTTAGGATGGAGCTCTGTTTCTTTTGTCCATGGATTTATTCCCAGTCCTGTAAGTGTTTCTAGTACTCAATAAACATTTACTACCTTAATTAATTTGTTAATGACAACCAAGTTAACTATAGAAGAACATCAATAAGGCCGTAGTCAGCAATCCATATAGACTATAATATTTGGGCTTCAAAAATAAAAGAGCTCTTCTTTGTAGGAATATAAGGCAGCAATTTTAATGTCATTATTTTGTCTTTTCTCTTCTTTTCTACCTCAATCTGTGGTATCAGCCGGGAGCAGAATGAAAAAAAAAAAATGGCATATGAGCTTTCTGAATATGATGCTTGAATTCTCTGTGCTCAGAAACCCAAAACACATATGTTCATCTTCTCTGGACTCACACAAAAAAAATATAGGACTTTCAGGGTCAAAAATAATAAGTTTAAATCTGTAAATTTATCATAGGGTTAGGGAAAAAAAACATAAACACTGTCCATTAGTAACCGATAACAGGAAAGAGGCTCTGTAATATCCATTTTATTAAGAAATGCAGGCATGGGTTAGCCTCAGTCATACACACACACACACACACAATGAAAATGGACTTTTTTTTTTATCATAGGTTGAATAAGTTATTACTTAAGGAACTCCTCTTACTTTTTCAGCGGCTGTGCAGAAGTAATCCTCAAACCTGGAGTTTCTGTCTTCTGAGATTCTTGACAGGTCCAGAAACCCACCAGCACTAATCTATTATTAACCTCTCTCCAAATATCCTTTACTTCTGAAAGGGACTCATTTGCTCTCGAGATTCTACCATTACCAAATAGTTACAGAAGATCTTTGTAGTGTCACTGCAGGTCTAAAGACTCATCGTACTACTCTGAGAAGGATAGTAATTCAAAGACACAGAAGAACTTGTTTTTACATCTTGTTTCTATAGATTATGGTTTACTAAAACCACTATGGTCATTTGCCTCACATAATTAGTCAGGATGCGCCAGAGAAACAGAACCAGTAGGATGTGTTAAGAGAGACAAAGAGACAGAAGGAGGTTTACTTTAAGGAACTGGCCCATGTGATTGTGGAGCAAGCAATTCTGAAACATGTAGGTCATGCCAGCAGGCTGAAAATCTCAGGAGTAGATTTTGTTGCCTTGAGTCCAAAGGCAGTCTGGAAACCAAATTTCTTCTTCTTTGGTGATCCTCCGTCTTTTCTCCTACAGCCTTCAGCTGATTGGATGAGGCCACTCCCATGACGGAGGCTAATACTCAGAGTCTACTGATTTAAATGTTAATCATATATCTACAGTATACTTTCATAGTTACATCTAGACTTATATTTGACTAAACAACTGGGCACCATATCCAAGTAGGTGACATTTAAAAATAACGATCACACTTACCATCATTCTATTGTTTAGAGGTCAACAGCATTAAACAATTGTAATTTACCCCCATACCTCTTGGGATCCCTAGCAATCAGTTTGAAAAATGGCTGCTCAATTGATTTGTAAAGCAACCATAACCTAGTAGCTGGAAAAATCTCCTAAAATCTCCTATCCTACTTAATAGACTGAGGATGTGTTGATAGTGTGGTTAATAATTTGAATTCATATATGTAATATAAATCCTTGATCAAGGAAAAATAGATATTGCTTAGAATGTTAAGACATACTGAATTATAGAGCTATTACTACCTTCCTGTTTCATGAGGGTGTCTTTTGAGTTAACATTTCCTGCTTAATATAATAAGCTAAATTATTCCTAAAGAAATTCATATCCTAATTCCCAAATCTGTAATTAAGTTACCTTACATGGCAAAAATATATCTGGGGACTTATTTCAGAATATTTTCTCATCTAAAAAAAATCATCTCAGAATATTTGCTCTTTCCCAAAACAAGTTTCCTGTGGTGACCCAGGAGCTAAGTTTATAGCCAATATGCTCTACTCAAAGACCCATATGCATAATTTGACTTATTGCTCCATAACTTATTATGGCAGCCATTCCATCAACACCCATGCCTGTACCTCTTCATGGCCATCATTGTCACCTTCCTTAATGAGTTTCACTTTCTCCTTATAAGTTTCACCTTATAACTTTGTAGCCATAAACCTGAATGTTATTTTTTTATTGTGTTATGCTAGTCAACGTACAGTCCATCATTGGTTTTTGATCTAGTATTCCATGATTCATTGTTTGTGTATAACACCCACTGCTCCATGCAGTACATGCTGTCCTTAATACCCATCACCTGGATGTTATCTTAAATTCACCTCTTTCCTTCAGAGCCAGCTGACTCAATCATCAAGTCCTATTAATTTTTCTTTTGAAGTGTCCGACATTTCTATCCTTCCTTGTCCATTCCAGTGTGATTCCACTCTAATTCAGACCATCAGTTATTTCTCCTTGCTCCTGAGAAAGTATTCTAGCCGGTTTTTCTAACATACTTCATTTTCTATCCTACATTTGGGCACTCCCCTAAATATTCTTATATTCCATTTTTATCCTGCCCCTATATTATGTATGATGGTGCTCCCAATGTCATCCTAAGCTCTAACCAGTAATTTTGTTGCTCCCAATACTACCCAAATTTTCCTCCTTGCTTTAGTTCATTTTTTTTTAAGATTTTATTTATTTATTTGACAGAGATCACAAGTAGGCAGAGAGGCAGGCAAAGAGCGAGAGAAGGAAGCAGGCTCCCCGCTGAGCAGAGAGCCTGATGCAGGGCTCAATCCCAGGACCCTGGGATGATGACCTGAGCCGAAGGCAGAGGCTTTAACCCACTGAGCCACCCAGGCGCCCCTTTAGTTCATTTTTATTTTCAAAATTATTTAACGTTTTTAAAGAATAAATCATTTGCTAAAGACTATAAAATCTGAGAATTGCTGAATATTCCTTACTACTGAAATCAAACATCCTTGCCTGATATGTTGGTTTACTGACTGGTGGTGCATATCCCTTGGATTTCCATGGGAGACCCATACAAAGGCTAGTGGGTGGCTTTCTTCCTGTAAATCACTGCCTCATGGAAAAGTGTTCAGGTCTCTGATCTTAGCTTCACCCATCATGTTCCCTTACTTATGTTGTTGTAGATTTCCTGACTCTTTCTAAGTTCTTTCCTGGCTTCTTCTTAGGTTCTTAGTTTGTTTTTGTTGTTGTTGTTGTTTATATGTTTCTTTTTGTTTTTGTTTTTCTTTTTGTTTCTTTTTGTTTTTGTTTTACTGTCAAGATTCAGCAGAGACAAAGTTAGTAGTTTTCAAAAGTCTTTTTTAAATGAACAGAGAGGAAAAGAATACAGTCACACTTCTATAGAAATAACATTTCTAGAGATTTCTTATTTTAAACAGAGTAGCCACAGACTGGCCAGATTAGTTGAACTTGGAGCAGCCCCACTCTTTTTATTACTTCATCACTGTCTGAATTAGATAGTGGAGAATGGATAATAAACCTACTCAAATGCTGTGAGATTTAACTTTAACTGATACCATTATAAGAACTGCTAATAAAGACTATACGTCCTCCTTTGTTTCCTAACATCACCTCCAGGCATGAGGTCCAAATTCCCAGGCTATTTATTGTGGCTTCATGGATTACTTCATTCTTGTTTTACATGTTGCCATTCTTGGCTACTGTCTTGAATAAGAAGCTGTTTTACAGTGTGTCTCCAAATACTCTTTCTCTGAGATCAGACCTTCTTGCATCAATCTGCTGCTTTCCTGTTCTGCTGCTCTGTTATCACTCATTCTGACACTACATGGCTGCAATTTCTCTTTTTCAACTCCATTCATTCATTAGGTGTCATATTTTCTTCCCTTTCTCATCCTCCTTCCTCTTTTCCTCTTTCTTCTCCTCTATTACTACTATTGCTAATTTTATGGTGGATTCTATCTATGAGGGTATTCAGTGAACAATGAACTCTCTCTGGATTCAAGGTTACATGCTCCATTCATTTCTCATGCTTCTTGTCAGTTGATCATTCAGATATTTTGCATGCCAGAACATCAATCTTCCAGAACTTATTTTTATAGCTTTATAAACTCCTAAATCGTAAGCATTTAATTACAATAAAATATGCTGAATCTAACCAAAATCAAAAAGACCTATAATCACTCAAAGGAATTTATCTTATCTGAGAATAACAGAGTAAGGATTCACTTTCATCCTAGATTTTCCCTATTCTTTTGCATAAGTCTGGCAAGTAGGAAAATAAACAAGACAGAGTCAAGGCACTAGGACTGTTCTTTCTACGTCTAGGGTGGTTGCCAGTATGGGGTCTAACCATGCCCAGTTTGGATTTTAACCTTGTAAGCCCTAAACATAGAGACAAGCAGGAGAATGTCTCAGAAATCATGGGCTGAAATGTTCACAGCTTCCTCCTCCAGCCTGATGCCTTTCCTGGCCTCACTCTGAGAAGCAACACACAGGACTGCACCCAGAGATTCCTTAACAGTGTGGAAGAAAGAAAAGAAGGCACCATACTTTTGAAAATGCCCAGTCAAGTTGCAACAGAAAGCAAATGTCGAACTCTTTCTCCACAAAGGAAAAGGGGCCTTTAGATTTCTTTACAATGCAATTGATTCTCATTGTTCATGGTAGTTATGTTACATAAAGTCTCTGAATAGAGAATACCGAACATTGCTCAAGGAGAAATACAAGATTAGCTTCCTGCAAACCTCTGGTCACATTTTTGTCAGTCTATTAATACATAACCTCATTTTATGCATGTTTCTGTTTAAAAAACCAGCATTTAATATGTATTTTTGAGTCATTGATATAGAACTCACCAACAATGTCATTATAATTCATGCCTGAACGAAATTTATCTAACACACTTATTTTCTTCATAAAACGGATCACAGCCTTCTTGTGCTTGGGAACACCAGACAGCACCTCTGTGCTATGCCAGGGGGTCACTTTGTAAACAACTGATCACAGCACCATCACCAACCAAAAAACCCACAAAAATAGAAAACGTGGCTCTACATAGACCACAAAGAGGACATTTGCTTTAAGTATGAGAGTTGAAATCAGAAAGCAGGGTGTTCCCTTGTTTGACCTCAGCTGAGAACATGCAGTCATATTTTTTACTGCTCTGTACATCTACAAATGACCACAAAAGCGCCACAAGTTTTGATTGGGAGGGGACAAATAAATTTTTATGAGTAGGAAAATTTGAAAATATGAAATTGTGAGTAGTGAGGATCAATAGTACTTGTTTGTATGAAAGAATACATTAGACCTAGGTATAATAGCTTATTGGTTAGATGTTATCATTTTCATTTAAACATTGAGAAAACTGAGACACAAAATTCAAGTAACTTGCCCAAATTACACCATTAGTAAATGCTGGAGTTAGGATTCCATCTATCCAATCTGGTTCCAAAGCCCCAATGTTTAAGCACTAACTGCACAATATTTCCTCTCAAAATAAACAAGTATTAAGTTTTAGATTTGCAAGGTTTATAATAATAAAAGTCATTATTTTGAACATTATTTATTAAGATGAAACCAGAATTTATTTGAATATAATGTTGATTAGGAATTTAACCATTTTTACTAAAACACTTGTAAAAAAAAAAAAAAACTTACATGAAGTTTCCTGAGACAGTTACAAGGGTTGTACAAATTGGATACAACTTTTAATATTTTCTCTTAAATATTTAAGAGACTATTTTAGTAATAAGAATGTAATTAATGTAATTAATGAGGTGTAATGTAATTAATGAGGTGATTCCAAAATTGAGGTTAATACTAAAGTATCTATGCACTTCCCACTCATATATTTTTTAAAGATTTTATTTATTTATTTGACAGAGAGATCACAAGTAGGCAGAGAGGCAGAGAGAGAGAGAGGGAGGGAAGCAGGCTCCCTGCTGAGCAGAGAGCCAGATGCAGGGCTCGATCCCAAGACCCTAAGATCATGACCTAGGCCCAAGGCAGAGGCTTAATCCCCCCCACTCATATTTTATGTAATACAAGAGATAACAAAACTGTAGCAAAGGGATTTGATGGAACACTATTTCCCTTGTGCATTTAATTTTCACTGTCAAGGCTTTAGAAATATAATAACCCTAGCAGTATTTTTTGTTGCTTGAAATTCTAAATAGGCTTCTGTGTTTACTATTTCAACAGGATGTGGAGAATGGCACCTCACGTGTTGCATTTGTCTTCTCCTGTCACAGAACAATCAGATTCATACACCCAGCAATGCTCCGTTTTACAGACCCCCAGAAATACTAACATTTTATCAGACTCCAAATCCTATGATGAAAGGATTGAAAATTATTACCTTTCTTCAACCTTCACAAATGTCATCCTTACTCTTAATTGACATCTGATTAGCATTCAGGGAAAATTACCCTAAAACCATCTGTGACATGGCTTCTAACCCAGAAGAAAATCAGAAGTCCCCAAGCCCTCTAATTTTATAAATGAAGATTCAGAGGTCAGGGAGATGAACTTTCTTAAACATTACAGATTGAGTGGCTGAGCTGGGATTAGAAAGCAGGTCTCCTGACTTTTCTTTGCTGTGTGCTTCATTGTTTTGTCCTAAAGTGGCCACCTGCTCATTCTACTTTGAGTGAATAAATATTTATGATTCTAGATAGTGATTTATGAAAACAAATGGATTATATAGCCATGCACTTCCAGTTTGTATCATCATCTTTTAAATTTTTAAAGCTTATATTCCAACCTTGGGTATATTCCCATTCTATTATTCTGGTGAGCAAGGTTAATCTTTTGAAAGCTCTGGTTTGATTACTTCAATCTAATTATTGGCCACCTCTTATAGGGATTACCTTGAACTTTTAGAAACGGCTCAGCACAAACAAATATATGGCTCAATTTCTTTACTATGTACCAACTCACCTATTTATTTTTATTTGCAAAACTAGTAAAATTGGAATTTCCTTGAAAAAGGAGAGACATTAAATTCTGTTCTTCTGAAATTAGCATTCAACAAACGTGGGTTGAAACAACTGAAACTGAAAATTTACTTCATCCAGAAAAAAAAGTCAAAAGCAAACTGACCACACTTTAATATAAATTGTGGTCTCTTATTTACACCTTGATAATAAAATTCATTGCATCTGCAATGAATCTTGATTAATTCAATGAAAATTTCCATGAAATGAAGCAAGTATACACTACAGAGTAAGCAAATTTTATGACTTTTTATATCTTCTTAAGGAATCCATTATTTTAATCTAATAAGTAAGATTATAAACTACTTATAAAATAAATGTTGTATGCACAGCAAAGGAAACAATCAACAAAACCAAAGACAATTAACAGAATGGGAGAAGATATTCACAAATGACATATTAGATAAAGGGCTAGTATACAAAATCTATAAAGAACTTATCAAACTCAACACCCAAAGAACAGATAATCCAATCAAGAAATAGGCAGAAGACATGAACAGACATTTCTGCAAAGACTTCCAAATGACCGACAGACACATGAAGAAGTGCTCCACATCACTTGGCATCAGGGAAATACAAATCAAAACCACAATGAGATACCACCTCACACCAGTCAGAATGGCTAAAATTAACAAGCCAGAAACAACAGATGTTGGTGAGGATGCAGAGAAAGGGAAACCCTCCTAAACTGTTGGTGGGAATTTAAGCTGGTGCAGGCACTCTGGAAAACAGTATGGAGGTTCCTGAAAAAGTTGAAAATAGAGCTACCCTGCAACCCAATAATCACACTACTGGGTATTTATCCTAAAGATACAAATGCAGTGATCCAAAGGAGAATGTGCACCCCAATGTTTATAACAGCAATGTCCACAATAGCCAAACTATGGAAAGGGCCTAGACGTTCATCAACAGATGAATGGATAAAGAAGATATGGTATACATACACACACACTGGAATATTATGCAGCCATCCAAGAAATCTTGCCATTTGCAACGACATGGATGGAACTAGAAGGTATTATGCTAAGCAAAATAAGTCAGTCAGAGAAAGACAATTATCATATGATCTCACTGATATGTGGAACTTGAGAAACCATAAGAGACTCTTAATCTCAGGAAACAAGCTGAGGGTTGCTGGAGGGGAGGGTGGATGAGTGATGGACATTGGTGAGGCTATGTGCTATCGTGAGTGCTGTGAATTCTGTAAGAATCGCAGACCTGTACCCCTGAAACAAATAAAACATGACATATTAATAAAAAATAAAAATAAATGTAAATTTAAGAAAATCACTAAATGGTGTATGAGCTAAGACTAATAGGACTCTGTTTCTCATTACAATGTTCATCGCAAGAGGCTATTGCTCCCATTATAACAACAAGCAAGATGATTTTCAAAATCAGTATCTCTTTTTTAATCCAACAGAAAATTAATGACAAAAAACCTAAATAACCAAATTCCAGAAAGAGTCCTTCATAAGAAAGAAGAAATTCATGACTTCCTTTACAGAGCAATAAGAACTCACTATTGATGAGGAGTAAAGAGAAACCAGCTGAATGTTTAGCAAACTTTAAGTGGATATACTAAGCTAGTGTGATGGACAAAAATCCAATGGACAGAGCTCCAATTACAGACTGGGTCTGCATCACCCACTACCTCTCTTTTGTAGGCTGTTACAAGTGCACAGAGCTAGTATACCAAGGACTGGAGGGCAGGAAACCTGAGAGAGCTCCTTGAAAAACATTCTGACCCCTCCCTGAGGTCCTGGTCATGGCTGCTGAAGAGTGAAAGGGGTCAGGTTTGCTGAGACAAATCCCACCAAAGCTTTTACCATGTGCTTACAGAGAGCATATGGAAATCAAGTTATAAATACAGAGAGGCATCAAAGCTGGAAGAAATACTTCCAAGCTATTGGGATGGTAAGGAGTCTGTCTTAACCAAGTATACTACAGAGGCCTCACGAAATCTAAAAAAGATATTCTGATGTGAATTCTGGAGGCAGGACTGGAGAAAAAAAAGAATGTCTGGTAACCCAAAAGCTGACAGCCAGTCTGTACAGCAGCTGAGCTTTCTTGAGTCTCAGCAAGGCTCAGATGCCAACCTATGCTGAAGAAAGTTGTGATCCTGCCCTCAAAATATTTGAGGCCAGTTGTAAATGGAGGCTAAGTAAAGACACAAAAATGACCAAGCTCAGTTCATCGACAGAAAAATTTCACTCCATTCCCAAATGTAGTTGCCTGACTGAAGCAATGGTATGCCTTATTCTGGGGGTAAACATTATTTACTTGAGCTCTTTAATACAGTACAATAAAAAAATTACAAGAAATATGAAGAAGGAAAAAAAGGTGACCCTTGGTCAAGAAAAGAGACAGTGATTAGAAGCAGACACAGAAATGTTCCAGATGTAAAAATAATCAGATGGAATATTAGAAAAGCTATGATAAATATGTTATAGAATCTATTATAAAAGTTAGGCAAATTATAAAAAGATGGCAATTTTATCAGAGTAATAGAAATTATAATAAAAAAAGGAAATCCTAGAAATATACAATATCAGAAATTTTTAAAAATTAAATGGAGTTAATCGTAGAAACAACAAAGAGGAAAAGAGAATCAGTAAGCTTGAAGACCGTCCAAATAAATTATTCAAACTGAAAAAGAGATGAAAAATCTAGACTCAAAGTAAAGCCATAAAAAAGAACAAGCTCAGTTCATCTACATATTAATTTGACTCAATTCTGATCCAAGCTGCATAGAATAATATTAAATAATCTAACATATGTGTAATTGTATTCCCTTAGTAAAAGTGACAGAGAATGAAGCAAAAAAATTTTGAAGAAATAATGGCCAAGAATGACCCAAAATTGATGAATCACATCAATCCACAGATTCAGTAAGTCCTGTAACTCCCAAGCAGAATAAATACAAAAATATCATACCGACACACACCATAGTTAAACTGCTGAAAATCAAAAATAAAAATAAAGTCTTAAAAGTAGTTATAGGGGGTTGAGGAGGAGAGGGTGAAGAGTTTGTAGTGGGGAAAGCACATTCCATACAGGAAAACAATTTTAAGAATGGTATCTGACCTCTCATCAGAAATAGAGGCTGGAAGACAATACAATACACATGCATATATGATTCCACTTATATGAAATCCAAGAAGAAATCAAACTTACCTATGTTGATAAAAATTAGAAAATGGTTGCTTCTGAAGTGGAGAATTGACTAAAATGAGACATGAGAAAATTTGCTACCATGATAGAAACTTTCTTTCGCTTGTTTTGGGTGGTAGTTGCATAGATGTATAAAATTATTAGAATTCATTAAACTCATTAGTGCAATTTTAAATCATACTTTCATAAAAAAATTTTAAGCTCCAGAAACACAAATATATTTACACAAAAACATTAGTGATCATGTGATTACAAACATGCCTGTTCAAGATACAGGGGAATCCATTCATATCTCAAATTCTCATAATCAAGGTGAAAATACAAAAAGTATGATTTTTATAAACAGTATACATAAAAGCCTGAACTAGTTCTTAGCATAATCATACCTGTATTGGCATGAATATCTTTATTCATATACATAAATATAACATTATATTCACATGCTGAGTATATTTAATTTGATGTTCTACAAAAATAATGCAAAAGATCATGATTTAATTAACATTAAAATAACCCAACATAGTTCCTATGAATCATTTCAAATTCTTTGAAAGGTTAGCTCTGTCATATTTTAATTTAAAAAACTTAAATTAGAAATTTTTTCGTTATTGACCATGTATATTAGCAGGCTGAGCATTTCCAACTTAATGAAAATAAGCAGGTAAAATAACCTCATCCAAGATAATAAAAAAGTTTGCTGTAAATGATTACTTAGGCCAGTTTAAAACTGATTCATCATTTTATAAAGGACCAACTATTCTGGGGTAAAGCTCTCAAGATCGTACTTTGGAGTAATGAAAAGAATTAGGGATCTTATGGTTGGAACAAAGATGAATTAGCACAAGGATGCTTTAATCTATTGACACAGAAGAGAGAATATTTATTGAATGCCTATTGTGTTTCAGACACCTTGCTGGGCACATTTTCTGTGTTATGTCCCTTATTTATCCCAAGAGTCTTAAAAATTTGGAAGAGAAGGCTAGGCTCAGATAATTAGTAGCCTGATGAAGTTCACATAGTAAATGCCGACTCTAAGCCTATGCTTTTGTGACTATCGTATTCTACATTGTCCAAAGGTGCTCGTTCGCTCTCGCTCTCTCTCTCTCTCTCTCTCTCTGTCAAGTAAATAAAAATCTTAGAAAAAGCAAGCAAACAAACAAAAAACAACAACATTTCTATTACTGGTTAGGAAAATAAAAAGATACCCTCTAAGGCTCTTTCATGTCTGTAACCTCACAAATTATTCTAGTATATTAATGGATTTTAAGCTGCCACTAGAAATGAAGCAGAGAAATGGGAAATAAAGAAGCCAACCTTCAAATCTGTAGCACCCTTTACTATCACTCTGATCTTAAATCAATAGAACGTCTTCCATACGTGTCAGAAAACACAGTTCACAGTAGCAGAACTGTTAAGAAAGGCAGCCTGAAAATCCATGCCCTCTTGTCCCAGTCCTTTTTACACTTTTTGATGTACAAGAGAGATTTTTAATGAAGTTTGTTGTTGTTTCTAATACTATATTATTTTAAACTTGAGGGATTTACTGACAGGGGTTTGGTGAGGTTAAAAGGTGACTGTGTTCCCAAAATGATTAAACATTTCTTTAATGATAAAAACATTTTAAGTTGCATTGACAGTGATTTAAAAGTTCACCAGAATAGCAGTGTGCAAGAATAATGCATAAAGCATTGATTTCCAGGTGATGTTTTTTATTGTATGATGTGTCAGTGAGAGAGATGACCAAGGACTTGTAGAAATCTGATATTATCACGTCAATATTTTTGATTAAATTTGCCCTGGTTTAATTATAACAGAAAACTATATTTCATGGTGCCTTTTAATAAAAATAAAAAATTATATCTTAATACCTTTTTAAGTAACTACATTTTTATTTTGAAGATGGTACCTACTTTAGACAGTTTTAGCTTTCACAGGCTCATCTTCATAAAATATAAGAATACCATATAAGAAGGGACCAGTGCATTTATCATTGAAATACAACCATGGAATTTACCTTATAGCCGTTTAGTACTAACACATTTTAAAGGGTGAAATATTTCCTTACAGCAAAGTTCTTAATGTTCTTAATGTATCCTGGAGTTTTTATTTTGTTTTCTATTAAAACATATAAACCAACAAACTAAAAAATTTATTCTGCCCTGAGACACCCAAGTGAATTGAAAACTCAGAGTCTCATTTCCTCATTTCCTTTTTTGTTCTTTTAGTCTACAAAATAGCAAAGGTAAATGAAGCCAGATTCAGTTTTCCAAAATATTATGGAAGAAAATTGACTTTTGTTTTGACACCTTGTTTCTGTTGCCATAAGCCTTCCAGTTGCTTGCTCCTGATAATGCCACAGCTATTCAAGCAAGCTGGTGTGTAATTTTTGTGACACATTTTTTCCAGCTAGGTGTGAAAGTATAGAATAATAACAAACCAACACTCATTTCTGTGTGTATGTGTTTTCACTGAGAAAGCTGTTTACATTCACTGTTTTACAGTTATACATAATTAATACTTCTAATTGATAGTTAATAACCAATTTTAAAACTCAAACTCTGAAACATTGATATGAAAGCTGTAATATCCTGATGGAAATTTCCATGCTGAAGATGTTTATCAAAGTGCTCGCCTGTATTTTCTGTTGCAGTTCCTTTTTGAAAGAAAAATTTTACATAGAAATATCATATAACCTTTCCAGCAATTATGTGTCCATCTCACCTTCAGAAGGCAGCAAAGTAAGCATAGCAGTAGAAAACACAGATAGGTTTTATAGATGGACCTATTTAATATTGTTAGTGTTTGGCTAATGTTGAAATAGATTAAAAAAAGAGTTATTACAATATGATATTTGTGTTCCGTTTTACTTTGTATTTAAGAGGTTGATGTGCTTTTCCAAATTAAACTTACCCCCCAAGTAAAAGGGGGCATTAGTGCTAGTGAGAATATTAATTTCTATTTATTGTATGCTGAAAAATACAAAGAAGGAGATGCTTCATTGTTAAAACCACTGATGGTTTCTTACATGCAAAATCATACTGAACATCTGTTTTACTTTGTGAGAATTACTTTTGGGAGTAGATTGTATTTTACTTTTTCTTGTGGCATTCCAGACATGATAAAAACACATTAATTCTTTGCCTCTTATGCTTACAGATACTCATTTCAAAGAACTCCCAACTCTTCTCCACTGTGCGGCAAAATTTGGTTTAAAGAACTTGGCTATTCATTTGCTTCAATGTTCAGGAGCAACTTGGGCATCTAAGATGAAAAATTTCGCGGGTTCAGATCCAGCACATATTGCTGAAAGGCATGGTCACAAAGAACTCAAGAAAATCTTTGAAGACTTTTCAGTAAGAGGTTTTTTTTTTCCATTTTATCTCTAAAACTCTTTTATAAAGTGTGTGTGAGTGTACGCGCGCGCGCGCGCGTACACGCACACCCTGCTCTTTTGGAAATGATGCTACTGCTCGGCCACTTTGTAGTGTCTTTTGGTCCTGAGTCATTCATTGTGTTAAAAAGCATTTTGCAAGATAGGGCAACTTGTTTTATTATCACTATAAACCAGCTCTGACTCCATGCTTCCTCCCCTAAGTAGCTCTTTTTAAAAACTTGTCTTTCTGGCTTCTCTATAGTCTGTTCCATATTGAAGAGGAAATATGCAGTGAAAAAGCAATGAAAACCCATTACCTTTATTATTTTTTCATTCAAGAGTCTAAGTAAGACACCATTAGGCTTATGAAATTAGATAATTATTAGTTAAAAGAAAACATTTTGATAATCATTCAAAAAGTCTATTCCATAAAAAGTTTATTCATGTTACTTAAATTTGTTTCTCATATGTGATTCCTTTTCTCTCTCTATTAAGTCCCAGATCCTTATTATGTAGATTGAAGCCCCAAATTTCAGAAGGATATTAGCTTAGAATTAGTAAGAATACAACCAAGAGAAGATTTTGAAGGAGGAGATACTACCTTAGTATATAGAATACACTTTGTATTTTTATGATCAGCTTTAAAAGAGAAATTATTTTCTCTTGTAACAAAAGAAAGGTGTGTATGTTTTAATCAAGAAAGTGAATTATGCTTCTGATGGCTATTTGGAACAATAATTGTTTTGGTGAATATATCAAAACCTGTCTTTGGCTTCTCAGAAGATAAATAATTTTATTGCCAATGAACAGTTAATATAGAACACTGAAATGCTATTGGAAGCTTCTGGTCGTTTTAGCATTCATTCTGATTATTAGATTAAGTCAATGTAATGTTGGACTTTATAAACCATTGGTATTTATGGATTTCAGAGAGTGAAATGATAACCAATCTATCTTTTTTCTCACTTTTAAGAAATAGCACAATAGAATATCTGTTGTTTCTATTTAAAATAAATACAGAAATGAATAAATAAATAAATAAATACAGAAATGAAGTTTTATAACAAAATTGAAAAGGTACCTATTTTTATTCTATATCCTTCAAATCAGGAATAATAATTATTTTTATTCCTAAAAAGATTTCAGATTGTGACTCTCATGTATCTAATGAGTGCATTCATTTTAGTAAGTATGTACTCTCTACAGTCATTGACCAGTGAAACATGGTATATGTCTCAGGTAAGTCAATGAATCAATTCAGCCTTGAGCATATTTGCCTAACAGTACTCTTGTGCGGTGTCTCTGGGTTGCCTGGGTCAATTCTTTACAACCCTCTTCTCAAATTTTTAACAACTGGTGGACTTACGTTAAAATTTCCTATAAAAGTCTTTAGCATCCAAGGTTAGTTTCAAAGATAAACCCTGATTTTCAAAGAGTGATGCTTTCACTTTTCATTCTCCAGTGAAGACTCAGCTTTTAAGAGGTGCAGCCCCATGCGAACTGCATGTGCCCCATAAATAACATGAAACTAGATATGAACATAAGTTCAAAGGTAGGATTTGATGGATATGGGAAATAATTTTCTTTTTCTCTCACCTCCTCTGGGTATTTGTACTTCCGCTCTTGCAGTAATAGCAATGATACAAGCTGATGGTATTATTATCTATGCTGGTACTGAAAACATGAAAGAAGTATAGGTGTTAACTAGATACCATTCTCAAAAAAATGAAAGCTACTCATTCATAATGAAGAAATTCTGTTCATAGATTAGCATGGATAGCCTAGAAAGAAATTATTGCCTTTAAGTCACTGTTCACTCTTTTATAAAGGCTGCATTCTAATTTTGCAGTTATACTTGATCATTTATGCCTTGAAATTTATTAAGTGATTTTCTATATCTTATCTCTTTGTGAGCCATTAACATTTTGCCAGAACGTCTGTAGTAGACATTGCCATTATAGGTGGGATAGATGAATTACTTTGTGAATGTTCGGATGTCAGTAAGGAAGTAAGTGTAACAGTTACAAGGGACAGCAGTTTTGTTTATGTTTTTTAAAGATTATTTATTTATTTATTTGACAGAGAGAGAAATCACAAGTAGGCAGAGAGGCAGGCAGAGAGAGAAGGGGAAGCAGGCTCCCTGCTGAGCAAAGAGCCCAATGCGGGGCTTGATCCCAGGACCCTGAGATCATGACCTGAGCCGAAGGCAGAGGCTTTAACCCTCTCAGCCACCCAGGCGTCTGTGGGACAGCAGTTTTATAAGGGCATATTATGGTTATGAATAATTAAATATAACAATTTTGTAAGCTGCCAAAGGCCTTTTTGCAAATGCGTGGTTAAGGAAACAGCAACATCTATATTTCAAGTTGTGACACACATGGAAAAGTGTGTTTCCTGTTGATTTATTTTTCTGATTATTCTGCTCATTATCAGTTTTATTTAAATAAATCCAAACATCTTATCTTCTTAGTGAAAGTATGCCAGATAAACACACGTTGAAATTTTATATTCTAAATTACAGTAGCTAAGTCTTTTTAAGAGTATATCTAAATCTGATAGAGAAAAAAATGCACAATCTCCTTATGCTGCTATAATACTTTGTTTCTTTAATAGTATTTACATAGCTTTAATGTTATAATCACATTCTGATAAATCTAAGATTGTGACATATGTGTTCAGACTTTCCATTACAAAAAGCCTTTCCATTAATCATTGTTTCAGAATTGTTGAAAGGAGTAGATATTCTTCCAGGTTTGAGAGTTACAATTCAATGTACCATACTTCTGTACAGAAGAAATATATATTTTTTAAAATTCAAACATATTTTGCCCCCAGCTGATTGATTGATGTGTTCAGTTCTTTCTAATCTCTCATCAGTGAAACACTATTAATTCTAGAATTTCACAGAGAATTACAACACAGTGTGTTTGGTTATTCTGAATAAAATGGGTAGAAGGAAAAAAGCCATTGTGATTTTTAAAAACAGAAAAAAAGAGAGACAAACATTGACAAGCATTCATAAACAAACAAGTGCCATATCTTAGTGAAACTATATGAATAATAAGAAAAAAGAAGAGAAGAAACTTCAAATCACATCTCTTACATTTCTTCATGACATTTTAACTTTGAGAAGCTAGTAAGTTTTTTAAAGATTTTTTTAAAAGATTTTATTTATTTATTTGACAGATCACAAGCAGGCAGAGAAGCAGGCAGAGAGAGAGGGGGGGAAGCAGGCTCCCTGCTGAGCAGAGAGCCCAATGCGGGGCTCTATCCCAGGAGTCTGGGACCGTGACCTGAGCCGAAGGCAGAGGCCTTAACCCACTGAGCCACCCAGGCACCCTGAGAAGCTAATAATTTATGCATAATATATGAGAAGAACCTTTTTATTGTGAATGCATAGCTCTCATGTTTTAAGAACATTATCAAATTAATACCTATATTTCTTTTCAGGTTTTCAGTACTATTATAGATAATAATACCATATATTTCTATGGTCTTTCAAATAACTTACTCTATTTTTGGTTTCTGACAATGTCTCCTGGGAGAATCACTCTGAAAGGTGGATGGACAAAGAGGGTAAGGGTTGGTATTTAAATCTACAACCGAAAGTGAACCACGATTTACTTAACAAATTTCTTGAGGAAATCTCAGACTATTGCAAATAACAAAAAGTAATATTGACAACTAATTCAGCCCTCTAAGAAGTCAAACTTTTAAATACAAAAAAATAGCTGAAAATTTGAAAATAAACCAGAACTTGGCCACAAATTAAGTCATACTTTGTGATTCAGCATATACAGCAAAAATTAGAACGTGTTTTAAACAAAATAATACATGGTATTTCCTTATATTATCCAGACTATATCACCCCATCCATCTCCAGTTTAGCACACTTAACAAAATGATGACATCGGTGTGTAAATGGACAGGGAGTTAGAGATATATCCTCCTCTTTTGGCTGAAAGTGGAGTTGGAGAACAGATTTTACTTCTCTTTGGAGCAACATTCAGATTATCTTTTTCTTCCACCACAGTGTTCTCTTATGTAGTTTTATGTGTGTGTGAATAAGATCTTAATCATAAGTCATTTTCATTACAATTTTAGGAAACAAAATCAGTTTTCCATGCACTTTCTCTAGCTGGCTTTTCAGAAGGACTCTTCACTGGAAATCTTTCTATTATTCACATCTCTGATGAGATTTCTGTGACATCTTGCTCTCAACACTGCTCTTTGACCCTGTGGACAGTGGGCTTGCGTGTGCGCGTGTGTGTGTCTGTGTGTGTAAGAGAGAGAAAGAGATTCTGTTCCTCTAATATATGTCAGACAATGACTCTGGAATTTTTTCAAATGATCCAGAGTTTGGAATGAAAGTACAGAGAAGTAGATGTTGAAGCACTTTGAGAATCCCTTCATAAAGCAATGATTGACTGGTATAGAGAAGCTATTATTCAGAAATGAGAAATTAGAAATTAGACTTCATGTTTAGGCCAGTGAACATCACTTAGCATTGCTCACTTGGTGTTGTACATACTATTTGTTCTCTAGTAAATTGCTCATTTAGTTTAGTATATGTTATTATATACTAATTCAGGCTAAATAGCAGCATACTCTGCTTTGCCAATGGAGTTTTTCTTCCTGTAAGTCTAGAAGCGCATAATGGGCAATGGGTTCCCTTCCCGTCCCACTGTTGGGTGCACAGAAGGTGCTCAGCATGTATTTACTCTTGATGAGGCAGAAGGTAAGTGTCCAGTTTAAGAGCTTGTTTGATCTCACTTACCCAATAATATGCTTAACTAGGTCCCATGATGTAAATAAAATAGTTGGTCATATTCTCTTTATATTCAGGATTTTTTTTTAAGTTTAGTTTTAGAGAATTCATGGACAAATATCCCAACTGCTAACTTCAGCATATATTTTTAATAGGCCAGCTTACAATGAATTTTAAAACTCTGGCCTATGTTCAATATTGATGTTCTGTTAGAACTGAAGAACCTGGAACAAGTCACATAACTGCACTTGACTGCAGGCATTACAAATTCATGTTTCAGTTATGCTTTTGGAACTACTTAGCAACCTCTTTCTAAAATCCCATTAAATGCACCATAGTGGCTTTTACAGAATTTTATTCCTCTGTAAGTCTGCAAACCCAGTTTTAATACTCTAACTCTGCAGCTCTAAACATCCTGTTAAATTCCCTCAATTTCTCTCTCTTGTTTGCCAAATTTTCCATTTTTCTCTACACATAGGGCCTTGGAATTCAGCCAGCTCTGGATTTGAATCCTGATTTCATCATATACCAAGTTTGCATCCTTGAACAATCTCTTCGCTTTCTCTTGGCATTGGTTTCTATATCTGCAAATGGAAAAAAATAATTCCTTACGGGTGTTTTTAGGACCTGATCAAATAAATGTGAAAAGTATTAAGTACATAGTAAATCCACAATAAATTATATTGTATCCACCTCCTTTCCTTTGATTTGTTGTTGTTTAAATCAATTTTAGTTCTCCCCATCAATCATACTGTCTCTTCCTCTTCCATCATTAATCTCTCCCATTATACTGATGCCTCCCTGAACAAACATGTTCAAATACATACATGTACGCCTGTGCATATGCACACACAGGCACACACACACACATTCCAACAGCTCTGCTTTCTCTTCAGTTTGTTTTTCAATATCAGAATTAACTGAAATTATAGCTCTTCATTTCGCTCTGAAGCTGCTCTCTCAAAGGCCATGAATAATCTACCATAGATCAGATCCATTGGCTTCCTCTAAGGTGTCCTTTGGCTCAGGTCTTGGCATAGATTTCCATGACCCTGCCATCTCCCTAAATTTCCACTGATCCCTCGTGAGTTTCTTCTCTTACCCCAACGCCAAAGTTCTTCCTATACGCTCTTTTCTTATGACTGATAACTAAGTCATTGTCTTTAACTTGGGCCTTTTTCCTGACTTAAGACTCCAGGTAGAGTTTGCAAACATTGTTATCTTTGATGTATTTGCTTCAGACATGGGCAGTCTCCAGTATCCTAAGAAGGGTCGCACCCTTGCTTATGGTGGCTAAATGGTCTTTAAAGTCCCTAGCAGCCTTATGTTTTTATAATTATTTGTCTTCTAATTCCTCAGAAACCTTCCAAACTTGAGTTCCTTTGTTTTTCTCTGGCTTCATTAAAACCAATTAGCTTGTGTAGAACAGATAGTCTCGTGCTGTCACTTACATGCCTGCTGGTCAAAAGGAAATGCAATTTCAGTGAGTGCAAAATTAATCACAAATGTTAATTAGAGCAATCAGTATTGACACCATAGCTTTAGTGAGTAGACCTCATGAAATAAACACAATGATATTATGCTTTCAGAATGAAAGTATACAAAAGCAAATGAATTGAAATTTCACTGGGAAAATAGGAGTCTTAGAAATTCTTGTCTATTAATTGACTTTGAATTTCAGTCATTCTTGGTGGTTGAGGATATGAAAAAGTATTTAATGTAATTCAGTGAAGACAGGATATATACTTCTCTACTGGTATTGTGGCATGGTTTCTACTTTATATAAAGCCCTCTCCAAGGTCAGATTACATGAGAAAAATGGAGAACCATACATATATTTTTAAAAAGAATATTCATCAAATATCATAGCTTTGTGCCAAGCAGGATGATTTCTTCATTCTCCTTATGTAGCAACACCTTCCTTGGATATATATGGATGTGAGAAATTAAAGATTATGTCTGACTTATTTTGCCGCCAAAAATATAAAAGAAAAATAGATGGTACCAGTTGAAGTCTAAATCTTGGGTTTGTTTTTTTTTTTAATTTATTTCTTTTCAACATAACAGAATTCATTGTTTATGCACCACACCCAGTGTTGGGTTTGTTTTAAAGAAATTAATCAACTTTCACTCGAACTGGAAAATCAATAATCTCTTTCATTTTAGTTTGGCAAATCAAATCACTGGCTTATTCAACAAGTATTTCTTGAGTACCTATTATGTATCAGTATTGTTCCAGACACTGGGAATTCAAAACAGACCAAAATTCCTATCGTCATAGAATTTAAACTCTAATGGGAAAAAAAAGACCATAAACAAATAAATAGGACATATAATGTGTCAAATGGACATTAGTGTTTAACACCAAGAAGAAATAGGAAGCATGGCACTGTGTTGGGTGGTACGTGGGGGGAGATTTGGGTGGCAGTTTTGAAGTGAGTAATGGAGAAGTCCTCACTATAAAGGCAGCCTTTTGGTAATAACTTTAAAGCTATTAAAACCATGCAGATATCTAGAGGAAAACAGTTCCGATAAGAGAAAAGTAGCACAGCTAACGCCAAGACCCAGGGGTGGATGTGCCTGGGCATGTCCAAAAAAGAGCAAGTTGGCAGGTGTTACTGAAGCAGAATAAATGAGCTAGAAGGAGAGTAGTAATAGGGTCAGAAAGGTCACACAGACCAGTATCTGAAGAGAGGTGTAGGCAATGGTGAGGATTTGGGAGAATGAAAGCCATTAAGGAATTCCAAAGAGAGGTATGACAAGTTCTGATTTAATTCTCTAACTGCTACTCTGACAACAGACTGTAGAGGGCAAGAGCAGGTGGGATGAGAACTGATTGGAGACCATCCCAATCATCCAGAAGATAAGTGACAAAGTGACAGCAGTTTAGACTAGGATAACAGTGGGGGAGACTGGGAGAAGTGGTCGGATTTGAAATAGTCCAGTATTTTACAGGAAAGCCAACAGATTTACTGATTATTTGGCAGCAAAATGGAAAAGAAGTGAGTAGTTACTGATGTCTCCAAGGATTCTGGTACAAGGAATGAATTGCTTCCTATGTATTGAGATGAGGAAGATTGTGTGAAGAAGCAGTTTGCAAGGGAAGACCAGTAGTTTGGTTTTAGATATGCTAAATTTTAAATACTTATTAGACATTGCGAAGTTTAGAAGTTGAAGTGATGGGGGTACCAGCAGAAAATAATGAGCAGAAGGCCTTGAGGTAGAAAGAGACATCAGGAAAAAGCCAGAGAGAGGGAAATTTTCACAGAGGAGGTAGTCAACTGTGTGCAGTGTCACTGACAAGTTAACTAAGATAAGGACAGAGAATCTACCTTTGGGTTTAGCACTGTGGCCACCGAAAGCAGTTTGTGGGAAGTACCTGAGAGTGGGAGGTACAGTCAGAGGTGTGGGAGAGGTAACAAGCCATGACATGATTAGAGAGACAATTCTTTGGGCTATTTTACTATAAAGGGAGGAGAGAAAAGGTATGGTAGCCAATAGGGAACATGGGATCAGTAGAGGTGTTGATTTTTCATTTTTTTAAAGATTGAAGAAGGCGCCTGGGTGGCTCAGTTGGTTAAGTGTCTACTTTAGGCTCAGGCCATGATATCAGGGTCCTGGGACTTTGCCCCACATTGGGCTCCCTGCTCAGCAGGGAGTCTGCATGTCCCTCTCCTTCTGCCCCTCCCCCTGCTCATGTGCTTGCTCTCTCTCATTCTTTCTCTCTTTTGAGTAAATAAAGTCTTTAAAAAAATAATAAAGATTGAAGAAATTGGGGAACCTGGGTGGCTTAGTTGCTTAAATGGCCAACTCTGGATTTCTGCTCAGGTCATGATCTCAGGGTCCTGGAATCGAGCCCCATGTTGGGCTCCATGCTCAGCAGGGTGTCTGCTTGAGGATTTTCTCTCTCCCTTTCCCTCCACCTTTTCCTCCCTCTCTCTCTCTCTCTCTCTCTCTGAATAAATAAATGAATCATAAAAAAAGGGTTAAGGAAATTACATGCTTGAATTGGATAGGAAAGATGCAAATACCAACAATATGTGTGTATGTCCATTTATACGTGAATATTTATATATTTCTCCTTAAAAATTAATCATAATAAAAAGTCTTTCCAAATGTTGAAAAGATGGAACAGTGATTCACCGGGAGAACAGAGAGATGAAGATAACATCTTTTAAGGGTGCATGAGCACCATGATACTTTGGGAATGATTCTGGTGAATATTTTACTCTAATTTAGTTTTCCCAAATATTATTGGGTGTGTCTTATTAGCTGTGTGTGGAAACAAGTGTGAAGCATATTCTGTATCAGATATACATTCCCTCCAACGGGTTAGAAATCCCTGGTGAAAATCATTTAGGGGAGGAGAGACACAGCCTCCAGCTGGGATGAGCATCTTGGAGAGAAAGGGAGCTGACAGGGGTAAAAATCAGAGTGTTTTCATCTGTCAGACATTAATGTCCACTTGCATTGACAAATCTTAAACTCAAATCCCTAATTTGAGCCTGTGGCTTAGACTTCATTCGAAACAAGAACCTCTCTGCCTTTATTAGTGTTTAATTTGCTTTTTCTCTGTACTGCCGAGTCCACTTATTCAAATCTGGCTCTCACTAAAATATAAGTAAGCCAATTAATCCATTTCCTTAATGAGAACTCTATTACAAGAATGGGTTACTGCATAGATTTATATTGAATCTATCAATCTTGCATTGGGTGGGGAGAATGCCAATTATCTGAGCAATCTAGCTCATTACTGCAGTATTGGACCGCATTGCTGAACAAGCCTGCAGACGATTACAACAGCATCGTGGGAATGGGTAGGTATTGGAGTTGATTATTTGATGAAGATCTGTTACATATGTGGTTGGGCTAGAGGCTCTATGAACACTTCCTTTTTCCATTTTCTCCACTATTCTCTGGGGGACTATTATTTTCTTTATATTTTGGGAAGTGGAGGCTCATAAGTTGGAGAGTTAGTGAAATTTGGAGCCAGAATCTTCATCAGATGGCTTCCAAAAGAGAGCGCTAGCTGTAAAAATAATAAGAACCTATTAACTTTAGGGTCTCACTATGTGAATTCTGTAACAATTAGAATGATTCTTCCCAATTTTAGCATAGACTATAAAAGTGGAAGAGAAAGGGAATGGATTTTTGTATCAGCACAAAGGGAGCCAGAATGATCTAAATTTTAATAATAAATAGTGAGCGAGCCAGGTCCTCGCCTCCAATCTGCTTATGCTCTCTGCCCTTGGTAATCCAACCTTATACCCATAAAATGCTTCTAAATCGAATGTAACCTCATTGTTATATTGTTATCACTAAAATCACTCCCCCATATTTATTGAGCACTCATTCTGTATCTGATACAATAGGATTGTTAGAAGAGGGAAGGAGAACAGAGAAAACTCTGGACTTATATTTTTCTCTGAAATCCATTTTATTAACTATCAGAATGTTGTAATATTCCAAATTATATATACAAAGGCCTTTGGAATTTATAAAACTTATCATGATTTTTAAACTTCCCCATGAACATATTTTAATATTTCAGTTAGTTCGAGAGTTATTTTAATACCTAATATTTTATAATTTTAAAAATTGCATAAGTGATGCATGAATAGTCCATATTGTGGATTTTTTTCTTTCCTATTTAGGATATTACTCCTGAAGTAAATGTAGCAAATAATATTCATCAAATTTCCTTTAAACAGGTTATACCTAAATAGTCCCTCAAACAGAGAATGAATATGGTTTTGTTTTGGTTTTTTAGTCTGTTTTCTACTTATTAAGTCAATAGAGGTTTTCAATTCCCAGAAAAACGTAAGTGGTCGTAATTTGAGTAGTAGGGATTGGTATTTAGCAACAGTAAGCTAATGCTGTTAGCCTTTCCCTTGTGCTTATATTCTAGTTAGTGGTGGAGAGACAGTAAGTGAATAAACAAACAAGGTAATTTCAGAAAATGATATATGCTATGAATATTTTTAATTAAAAAAATGAAATTCAATTTAAATGTAGTTATAAAAATGGAAATTTCCATAAAAATGGAAATTATGCTTAATATCAAGTGGTATAGATCTCCACTTAGTATTAGATATTGTGGTATCTTCATAACATAATCATGTGTTAATATAATTCATATATTAACAAATTCAAGCCTAGACTCTATTTCCTTTATCATACTATCAATTTGACAGTAGTACATCAGAGTTTATAATTACATATTAACGTATGTGGATGTGTGTTTAATATCTGTCCCACAGAACTGTAAATTCCTCACAAGCTTATGTTTGTTCACCATTGTATCTGCTATACCCACACAGTGGCTCTCAGTAGACGCTCTCCCTCACACACACATACCTATATATATACATTATATGTATTTGTTGCATAAAAAAACAGTTTTTACAAATATTAAGAATATACTCTATGCTGGATATTACTATATTTACAGTAATACAAGACAGACCAGTCACTCCCCTTGAGCTCACATTTAAAAGGAGGAAGGAATATAGAAGACCAAATGACAGAGAATAAAGAAGCTGAGCAAAAGAGGGACAAACAGTTACTGGACCACGAGGGGAGAATTCGAGAGATAAGTGACACCATAAGATGAAACAACATTAGAATAATTGGTATTCCAGAAGAAGAAGAAAGAGAGAGGGGAGCAGAAGGTATGTTAGAGAGAATTATTGTAAAGAGTTTCCCTAATATGGCAAAGGGAACAAGCATCAAAATCCAGGAGGTGCAGAAAACCCCCCTCAAAATCAACAAGAATAGGTCCACACCCCATCACCTAATAGTAAAATTTACAAGACTTAGTGACAAAGAGAAAATCCTGAAAGCAGCCTGGGAAAAGAAGTCTGTAACATACAATGGTAAAAATATTAGATTGGCAGCAGACTTATCCACAGAGACCTGGCAGGCCAGAAAGAACTGGCATGATATATACAGAGCACTGAACAAGAAAAACATGCAGCCAAGAATACTATATCCAGCTAGGCTATCATTGAAAATAGAAGGAGAGATAAAAAGCTTCCAGGACAAACAAAAACTGAAAGAACTTGCAAACACCAAACCAGCTCTACAGGAAATATTGAAAGGGGTCCTCTAAGCAAAGAGAGAGCCTGAAATTAGTAGATCAGAAAGGACAGAGACAATATACAGTAACAGTCACCTTACAGGCAATACAATGGCACTAAATTCATATCTCTCAATAGTTACCCTGAATGTTAATGGGCTAAATCCCCCAATCAAAAGACACAGGGTATCAGAATGGATAAAAAAACAAAATCCATCAATATGTTGCCTACAAGAAACTCATTTTAGACCCAAAGACACCTCCAGATTTAAAGAGAGGGGGTGGAAAACAATTCACCATGCTAATGGACATCAGAAGAAAGCTGGGGTGGCAATCCTTATATCAGATCAATTAGATTTTAAGCCAAAGACTATAATAAGAGATGAGGAAGGACACTATATCATACTCAAAGGGTCCGTCCAACAAGAAGATCTAACAATTTTAAATATCTACGCCCCTAACATGGGAGCAGCCAACTATATAAACCAATTAATAACAAAATCAAAGAAACACATTGACAATAATACAATAATAGTAGAGGACTTTAACACTCCCCTCACTGAAATGGACAGATCATCCAAGCAAAAGATCAACAAGGAAATAAAGGCCTTAAATGACACACTGGACCAGATGGACATCACAGATATATTCAGAACATTTCATCCCAAAGCAACAGAATACACATTCTTCTCTAGTGCACATGGAACATTCTCCAGAATAGACCACATGTTGGGTCATAAATCAGGTCTCAACCAGTATCAAAAGATTGGGATCATTCCCTGCATATTTTCAGGCCACAATGCTCTGAAGATAGAACTCAATCACAAGAGGAAATTTGGAAAGAACCCAAATACATGGAGACTAAACAGCATCCCTCTAAAGAATGAATGGGTCAACCAGGAACTTAAAGAAAAATTGAAAAAATTCATGGAAACAAATGATAATGAAAACACAATGGTTCAAAATCTGTGGGACACAACAAAGGCAGTCCTGAGAGGAAAATATATAGTGGTACAAGCCTTTCTCAAGAAACAAGACAGGTCTCAAATACACAACTTAACCCTACACCTAAAGGAGCTGGAGAAAGAACAAGAAAGAAAGCCTAAACACAGCAGGAGAAGAGGAATCATAAAGGTCAGAGCAGAAATCAACGAAATAAAAACCAAAAAAACAATAGAACAAATCAACGAAAGTAGGAGCTGGTTCTTTGAAAGAATTAATAAGATTGATAAACCCCTGGCCAGACTTATCAAAAAGAAAAGAGAAAGGACCCAAATAAACAAAAACCCGAATGAAAGAGGAGAAATCACAACCAACACCAAAGAAATACAAACAATTATAAGAACATACTATGAGCAACTCTACACCAACAAATTTGACAATCTGGAAGAAATGGATGCATTCCTAGATACATATAAACTACCACAACTGAACCAGAAAGAAATAGAAAACCTGAACAGACCCATAACCAGTACAGAGATTGAAACAGTCATCAAAAATCTCCAGACAAACAAAAGCCCAGAGCCAGACGGCTTCCCAGGGGAATTCTACCAAACATTTAAAGAATTAATACCTATTCTCCTGAAACTGTTCCAAAAAATAGAAATGGAAGGAAAACTTCCAAACTCATTTTATGAGGCCAGCATCACCTTGATCCCAAAACCAGACAAGGATCCCATCAAAAAAGAGAATTATAGACCAATATCCTTGATGAACACAGATGCAAAAATTCTCACCAAAATACTAGCCAATAGGATTGAACAGTACATTAAAAGGATTATTCACCATGACCAAGTGGGATTTATTCCAGGGCTGCAAGGTTGGTTCAACATCTGCAAATCAATCAATGTGATACAACACATTAATAAAAGAAAGAACAAGAACCACATGGTACTCTCGATAGATGCTGAAAAAGCATTTGACAAAGTACAGCATCCCTTCCTGATCAAAACTCTTCAAAGTGTAGGGATAGAGGGCACATACCTCAATATTATCAAAGCCATCTATGAAAAACCCACCGCAAATATCATTCTCAATGGAGAAAAACTGAAAGCTTT